>VYZU01028609.1:14557-187932 GCA_013401355.1 Ceyx cyanopectus
TGCTTTGATAAGTTTAAATGTCCACAGGAGAAATATTTTTAAATTGCTAAATACATTTTCTAACATACCAAATAGTAAAAATAACTAAAAGACTGTGCTTTTTTAAAAACTGAAATCGGCAATCATCCTTCTTCCTGAAAATCAACAGTTCTGAACTTCAAGGCTGTGTTTCAAACAAGACTTAGGATTCCACTGGCAATAGGTCTGGGTGTCATGGCTGAGGCACATTAGCTCCACTCTGGCCAGTGTCAGAAATCTGTTGGTTTAATAACCATTCCCATTCACACAATAAAAGGAGGTGTATCTGACTTGATAATTTTTCAGTTTTCTATTTTCTACCTTCATGTGCATCTTCTATCTTAATTTTGTCTCTTCACTGATGTTCAGGGGAACCTCATTCAAATCCATCAAGCAATTAGACTGTTGCATAACTGGGAATAATATTACTGTTTACACAAACTTAACACAGCCCATCTCTTGGCAGGGAATGATATTATGTAGATTGATGCTGTCTATTTTTTTCTAATTCTCTCTGACTTTCCATCTTTCTAGACATTTATAAAATATATATCTTTATTGNATCTTTTGTACTGCATTGTAAAACACACCCACTTTAATTTACTGAGCATCAAATATAAGGATAATCCATTAAATAAATGGATGTAAAATTCTAAAAAGAATAGTTAATCTTATGTTCACAACTTCATCTCAGACTAAATCCAACTGGTCTTTCAATATTCTCAGAGAGCATCAAATGAAGTGAGTGGGAGGTAGATGTAAAACAAGAAAAAGGGCTTATTCTTCATGCAGTACAAAAGATTAGAAATGCCCTTATGCAGGGTGTTGATGGTCTTAAAGATTTACATGTGTAAAAAGTGACTGGGCAATTTAATAAAAGAATCAATTGAGAATTATTAAATAGAAAGCTGTTCTGCTTGGCTCAGGAGATGCTGAACTGCAGCCTGCTGGAAGCCTGGGGTGCACAAGGTTTCTCCTGTTCTTACAGTGCTCCCAAAACATCTCCTCCTTTGGAGCTTCTCTGCCCATTGCAAGAGATGAGATTCACTGCAGTCCTCTACCATTCTTACATGACTGGAACACTGTGGAAGTGCTTTTTCCCCTTGACCCTGTCTCTCTGTTGGACTGCTTCAGGATTATCTCCTTGCTTAAACATTTGCTATCTATAATGCTTTAATAATAGATATTATTCCAGATGTATTCATTCAAAAGTTACTACTCCGTAGATGGCACAGGTGTTTCTGTTGTGTTTTTATGCCTGATTTGATTTCATTTTTTTAACAGTGTTTCCCCAAGATTTAACATTTGAAGTGAATAAAATTAAAGTGAACCTGAGCATTTGAAAACTAAGTTTGGGAATTCCATCTGCCATAAGATTTACTGTGTTAAACACAGTACATTTTGGAAGTATTGAAATCCCAAGCTCACAACTTTGCACATTAAGTTTGGCATCAATCCTTTTTTTTTTTTTTTCCAGGAATTTTGGGCAATTTTTTTTTTAATTTTTTTTCCCCTTTTTTTTTTTTTTTACTTATAACAGTCAGATATTTTTAAGCTCCAATTGTAGTTATATTTATAAGTAGTAGACTTTTATTTTTTTGGATGATGTAAATCATCTGTTGTGATCAAAACTGGAACACATAAACTCTGAAGTATACCAAATTCCTGCAAGTATTGACATAAACTTGTCTTGGGCTGACTTTTTCCCTATTTTATTTGAACAAGTTGTGAAACAAGACTTCAGAAACTTTGAAATAGGTGTTTATTGTCATTACAGAAGGAGGCCATGTCTAGGTTTGAGTAATACAAAATGCCATTTCAGTTGACAGCTAACAGTGTACAGTGAAGGAATACACAGTTTGCCATACAAATAAATAAGGAAACAAGTACAGCTGAAGTAAAAAAAATGTAGAAGAGTGAAATTTTAACTTGAGCTCAATGTATATTGTATATATTATTTATTGGCTCAGACCAAGGGCAGTGAGAAAGCAGAGCTGGGACTGGTAAACACCATGGCCAGACAGCTACTTTAAAATGCCATTTAAGAATCATTTTTCAATGGATATTTTTCAAAAAAATTCAGATTGACTCTTGATTAAACAGAGACAAGAACTTTTACTTTTTCTGTATAACAACTTTTCATTTTTAAATTTAGAAAATTAAAATAAAAATGCTTTGATAAGTTTAAATGTCCACAGGAGAAATATTTTTAAATTGCTAAATACATTTTCTAACATACCAAATAGTAAAAATAACTAAAAGACTGTGCTTTTTTAAAAACTGAAATCGGCAATCATCCTTCTTCCTGAAAATCAACAGTTCTGAACTTCAAGGCTGTGTTTCAAACAAGACTTAGGATTCCACTGGCAATAGGTCTGGGTGTCATGGCTGAGGCACATTAGCTCCACTCTGGCCAGTGTCAGAAATCTGTTGGTTTAATAACCATTCCCATTCACACAATAAAAGGAGGTGTATCTGACTTGATAATTTTTCAGTTTTCTATTTTCTACCTTCATGTGCATCTTCTATCTTAATTTTGTCTCTTCACTGATGTTCAGGGGAACCTCATTCAAATCCATCAAGCAATTAGACTGTTGCATAACTGGGAATAATATTACTGTTTACACAAACTTAACACAGCCCATCTCTTGGCAGGGAATGATATTATGTAGATTGATGCTGTCTATTTTTTTCTAATTCTCTCTGACTTTCCATCTTTCTAGACATTTATAAAATATATATCTTTATTGCAACCTTCCATTAAAACTGAAGCTGATGCTTTTTCCAATGATGTGTATTTTGCTAGTGCTCAAAAAGCTGGAGACTGCATTCAGGCTGCATAAAATCACTTACAGGAAGATAAATTATGGTGAGAGAAAAAACTTACAGGCAAGTTAGCCATTCTTAGGGTTATGACAGGCTGCTTAGCCTCATTGCTAGTTGCAGAGGATGAGCAAAAAAAGAAAAAGTATCTTGTGTGACCTGAGTGAACATGATTTAATGAATTTTGGTCGAGGAAACTCCCTCCAGGATCAGAATGCATCTTTGCTCTCAGTTTGGAAGCCAAAAGAAATATAAGAAAAATCTCATGCTGAACGGAAAATATCTTTTTTTTTTTCTTTTTTCTTTCAAGATCCCAGCTCACCTTAAGTTGATGAGGTGTTTCAGAACCCACCACATGTTAACAGTGACCACCAAAAGAATAGGATTTGATATAGCTTAAAAAAAAGGCTTTTCATTTTACCCACTATTCTTACTTACTTTTTTAAATTTTCAGGTTGGTTATTGATTGGAATTTTGGTGGTTTTTTTTTATTGGGTTTTTGTTTTTTTTTTAAAGGAAAAAGAAGAAAATATTTAGTAATATTGATAAATCTGTAATTGTCTTACAAATTAAGTTTCATTTGCTTAGAAGATAGTGCCCATTCAAAATGGGAGATTATATGCACAGAAATTGAAATAGC
The DNA here is from genome assembly GCA_013401355.1 of Ceyx cyanopectus. NCBI lineage: Eukaryota > Metazoa > Chordata > Aves > Coraciiformes > Alcedinidae > Ceyx > Ceyx cyanopectus. The sequence continues at coordinate 18,039 of VYZU01028609.1, forward strand.
TTCATACACCAGCTAGGGTTTCCTACTATATATTACTTTAAGTAATTCATGAATAAAATTAATGCAACATCAGGTAGTATGGCAGACCACAGAATAAAGCCTTTTCAGTAATTCTTTTTTTGTTGAGGCTAGAAGCATTATTGCTCCATAAGCAATGGAAGTCAACATTGGGCAGAGCAACCCTCCCAGGAACTGAGCACTCGAGGCTGTGGTCTAGTGGGTAGAGAGATGTTGGGATGAAGCTTGGACTTGATGATCCTTTCCATCCATTCTATGAGTTCAGCATGAAGACAGCAGCTTGTTGTATGGAGTGAGGTAATCCAGCAAATTCAGAAGCTATCCTTTTGATTTAAATAACTCTGCATGTTTCAAAACCATATTTTCTCAGCTAGAGCCTCATGCCATAAGATGCTTAAGAAGACGTTTAGCTTTAAGTCCAGAGCCTCTGCCCTTAACTATCAGATAACTGTCAGATGTAAGGCATGTGCTTAAATAGCCTGCTGAGTAAGAGGCATCAGGTGGGAGCTAATCCCCAGGGAGGTCAGTAGGAAAGTTTCTACAAGGATTACATTTGGGCATGATGCTGCTGCTTGTTGAAATCGGGAGCTCTGAAGTGATCTTGCAGCTCTCAGTGTTGAAGCGTTCACTCAGTTTGTCTAGAGTTTTAAAATATTAATCCAATTTCTACTTCTTTTAGCAATCCTTTTCTCTTCAAAAGTCAAGCTCATGCATATAAATTCTTATGATTGCCAGCATTATTTAGCAAATATCACCACTTTCCCTGTGAAATAGCTAATTGTTTTAAATTTGCAAATATTAAGTGAATAATTCTGTAGTGTCATGAGAAGGACAAGCTATCTCTAAGTTGCAAAATAACTTGTAGGGCATTTTATATTTTATATACAACTGTATTCACTGAGGTCTAGAGTATTTATGGTGTGGCTGTGTATGGAAGATAAGAATAATAATAATAAATAATAAAAAGAAATAGGGCATTTTGTTGGCATATATAGGAGTTTCTTCCACAGCCTATCAAGGGACTTGGGCTGACATCAGTACAAATGAGAATAAAACTTCTGTTGAATGATTCTCTTTCAACACACCTTGCAACACTCTACTAAGTAGAGACCATGGCACTGATCTACAAAACTGAAGACAAATGATTCTCATACAAACAGCAACAGCAAGGCAAAAGAATATCAAAAGAAGCAGTGACAGCAGAGGGAAAATTAATAGCCAAAACTTACGTAAAGTTATGGACGAGGTAATGATTACTTTTTTCAGATACACATTTGAGGCCACATATCAAGTTTCTGTTATTTAAACCACATCTTTAATATTTAAAACATAAAGTATCTGTAAGGAAGCAGTTCATCCTAGAAAACAAGATTTAAATTTTTTTTTTAGAAAAGACATTAACAGATAAAATAATCACAACTATTGCTAATCAGAGTTTCCTAATGTGGTCCTCATTTCCTAATCACGAACTCATTGTGAAAATAATTTATATACTTGGGTTTGTTGTTTTGGGGTTTTTTGTGTTTTCTGTTGCAAATGTGAGGTACTTGCAATTAGATTTTTAAACAGTTTTTCTAGTTGAGCAATAAATGCTGTGTGAACAACTAATAATTGACAAAGTAGTTGTTTTAAACATGTTACTGACATGCACTGGCAACATTTCCTTAATTATAATTTAGAGCTGTTTTTAAATTACAGCTGCAGCAGTGCATAAGGTTTCCTTTTTTCTTTCCCTGTTGCATCCCTGTAATCTTTGTCAGAGGAGTCTGTTTGAGTAGATGAGTTGCCACAAGAATGGGAGGTTGCACATTAAGTTACTGAGTTATGATTGGAATGTGGGATTTGGTTTTCCATCCAGAGCTGTAGGGTTTCATGTTTGTGATATTGTTACAGGCTGGCTAATTTATCCTCAAATCCTCCTCTTTCCATAATTTTCTCTTTGTCTGGGAAAGCCCACTGATTTAACTAATGAATCTGGTACTGATTTCTGAGCAGATGCTAATAATAAGAAGATTGTCTTAATGGTCTGGAGAATGAGCCTGCAACCAAGTTGTTGGGTCTTTTTGCTTTCCAGGATGTTTGGCTCATTTGGAGAGCTCTCATGTCAAATCCCTTTTATTTGTAATTACAAAGCATTATGATTTCATCTTGGTGCCAAGGGACAGCAAAGAACTGCAGGGAATACTGAAAGCCCATTTATTTATCTTAAGGCCAACTTTTGATCACAGTGACATCACTGACAAAATTTTGGGTGAATTTATTTGTTTGGAGCGTTAATCCTCTGTGTGCTTCCTAGGACAGACTAAACTCTCCTGGGAGCAACTGGCAATATATTCCTTTTCTTTCTTAATATGGGCTAGCCTACTTGTCACAGGGAACTGACAGCCAACTTACAGATAGTTTATTTTTATCCCCACTTGTGAAAAATTAACCAATAGCACACAGAAAGGGCACTGATGCATCCTCAATGATTGAGGAAGTCTCTTTCACCAGGAAATGCAACCTGGTTTTTTTTTTTTTGGAAGCCCGCTCTTACTTCTTGGTTCAAGCCTGTCTGCTTCCTTCTGCATTTACAGACTATATCAATGCTGAATTTTGGGGAAACCTCAGATACATTAATGCTACCAATCACAGCTTTCATCTGCTATTAAAGAAATGTGAGGAAAAAAAAGTCATTCCTAGGGGAATAGACTTTCTGTCCCATCTTTGCTGTGGACCTTGAAGAAAACAATGATAGAAGAGTTTTAATGGACTTGCAAAGATCATCTAGTCCATCTTTTGTCTTCAAGAAGGGTTCAACAATATCTAAATCATTCTTGACAGAATCAGTTCAGTATTTCTTTAAAAACATTTAGAAATGGAAACTCCACAGCCTCTGTATATAATCCATTTCACTGCTTGTCATTCTACACCATTCAAAAGGTTTTTCTTTTAGTACTTTACTAAATCGTCCTTATACCAATTAGATCTTTTCCTGTCTCCAGTGGGGAATATTATTTTCCTCTCTTCAACAAATCTTTACATAGATGTAATCATGTCTTTCCATAGCTGTATTTTCTCTAGACTAAAAAGAAAAAATATTGTCTAAAAATTTATCTTGACTTTTTGTTTTCTTTATCTTTCTAATCGTCCCACCATTGCTGTTTCCCATTTCTGGAGTTAATTTATTAATTTCTGTAAGGTGTTTCAGATAAAGCCTTACCTATATGAGTAGAAGGATTATATTGTTTATTTTCTGTATGACATGAGAACTTACATATACTTTTTGCAGAAAAGATTGCTAGTGCATCGTTTCCTTCCATGTCTGTTTTTCATGGCATCGTGTTGGCAGCACTTTGCAAGTGCCAGTGCTGTTCTGCAGTGGTCTGAAATAGCTCTGATCTTCAAGACCATTGGAATTCCAGTCACATCTTTCAAGCTCTTGTAGTCCACAATTGCTGCTTTCTTCACACTTACTCTGTAGCTTAGCCTCCAAATCATTACTGAAAATACTCATTGGTACTGACCCCCTGGAAAAATCTTACTCGATGCAACATTTGCATTTCCCTGATTGCTGTTATTTGAATATTGGAGTTGGCACCCGTTTTACAGTAGCTCCATCTAGAAGAGTTGTAAGGGAAAAAAAAAAAGTTGTTTGAGGATTGCTTTATGAGATAAAGTTCCCACTCAGAGTCTTTCCTTCTCTTTTTCCCTCACTTCTGCTGTGAGTTTGTGTTTTGTTTTCTTTTTTTCCTTTCATTTATTTATCCTATGAAGTGAGCTAAAGAAAATTTGAAAAGCAGATCCCTCTCTGAGGTCCCTTTCGTCATCAGGGCTTTGATCCCCTTTGGCTTCACATTCGTGTTGTTCTCACAAATGCTGTGATCCAAACAGCAGAACTCTAAAATAGCTGTTGGAGTCTCTGCCACCATCTATTAGGATAATGATGAACTCCATTGAGATAAACCATTAAAACTGGATTATGTAAGGAGTGGCAGGAGGATATCAGCCTTTTAGAATTCAGTGATGTCCTGGGGAGGATAGGCCTGGCTAAATATAATTGGAATCCTGGGTGCAATGACTTATTTGCTGTAGTGTAAATCAATCAAATTCTTGAAACTTATTCAGTGTTAGTTTCTGTCTGATAGGTAATTCTGCTTCGAATAAAAGCTCTTTGGAGAAGGGGCTGTATTTCTAAAGTATAAATAGTGCAGCTATCTATAGCTTCATGCTGCCAACTACAACATGATTTATTGTCAGTTGCTGACTATATGGTGTCATCGTGGAAAAAAAAATTAAAAACTGTTTGTGTTTGTTAAGTATCAATGGAGCAGTGTTCATATGTATCATTCCTGCATTACCAGGGCTACAAGCAGAGAAATGAAATACTTAGAGAATAGCCCATGTTGGAAGGGACATCAAAGAGCCATCCAGTGATGGGGTTGGTTCCACTAACCAACTGTTCTCACTGCAAAAAAAAAATAATAGTTTCTTATATCACGATGAAACGCCTGGTGCAACTTCTACCCTGCTGCCCCTGTCTTCTCATGTGGCTCCTTGGGAACAGTCTCCACCCTTAGGTTTAGACTCACTATTAGATATTACAAGGAAGCTCTTAACTATGAGGGTGGTGAGACACTGGAACAGGTTGCCCAGAGAAACACCTCATCCCTGGAGCTGTTTGCGACCAGGCTGGATGAGGAACCTGGTCTGGTGGGGGGTTGGAACTAGATGATCTTTAAGGTCCCTTCCAACTTAAGCCATTGTATGATTCTGTGATCCTCTTTGTAGCCACTCTTCAGTACTGGAGTACTGCAATGAGGTCCTCCCTAAGCCTTCACTTCTTCAGGGAGAAGAGACCTACTTTTTGCAGTAGTCTGTTTCCACTAGACATGAACTGTTTTATCATCTTTTCAGTGACTCTTTTTTTACAAATATGTATATTCAGTTGTCTGTTCTGTAGCATAAACAACTGTAGATTTTTCACTCACTTTTTCTCTACCCCTCTGCTTATTCATACTGATTATTTAAGTAACAAATGATTAAAATAACCCTAGTTGGTATTCTTTTCCCTGGTGCTCTTCAGCTGACCCTTGTGTGTCTGGAAGCCCAGGCACAGCATTCTAGCTGAGGCTTCATTGCATCTGAGTAGAGCTGGAAGATTGCTTGATGTGATTTTCCTATTTGGCCTGTCTGATCTTCTTGACTTATAGTCAGTTTGTATACTGCTGTAATTCCCTGCCCTGTGTTTTTCAGATTTTCTGCCTCAGCTCTTATTCAAAAACTTGTATGTCTGTGCTATTATCCCCACCTATAATCTATAATACCTGTTTGCATATGGTACTGTGCACTTGTCCTCAGCACTACACCAACACTTGAGAGATCAGTTGCTTGCCCATTCCACCTCCCAACTGTCCCAACATTCTCCAGCCGTGAGAAAACACAGCTTTCACTGGTTTAAAGCCATCTCTCTCTTGCATTAGACACTGGTGGGTCTTACACCAAACCACTGCATGAGAAAGGCAGATGAACTGCTGCAGAACCTCAACCCAGTTCTCCCAGCTCTGTGCTGCTTGTATGCTTACCCCTGCCTGCAGATCCTGCACCCACAGCCCACTTTAGATCANTTGCCAGCTTTTTGATTGGAGGGAGACCTAACCATTAGAAATGAGCAGCTCAGGACAGAAATCTGCACCTCTGATCAGGATGCTCCAGGAGAAAGTTTCAGTGCTTACCAACCAAGTGCTACAAGTGTCTTCCCTGCTAGCACCTCAACCAGTCTGAAGATTTGGATGAGAGGCATAAAACAGCCTTCTGGAAATTCTCCTTCCTGTTAGTGAAAGAATGAGATGAGAACAGGTGAGAGCGGAGGGCTCCTTTCTTTATCCCAGCTTGGAGGAGTATGCACAGGGGGTATTAGAATTCAGTGTGTGTGTCAAATAGTCTCCCAAGGGAAACAGGCCTGTCATACAGCTTGAGAGATTGTACAGCTTGAAAATAGTAGAAAGCATGATATGGAATAGTATGCTAGGAGATAAGATTCTTTTCATTGCTATCTGTGCTGCGGGGATTGAATTGGCAGCAAATTCCCAAAGCTTTACTAGGCAACAGAAAAAGATGGAGAAATACAGTATATGCATAGCAGGGCTTTGGCAGGAGGGAGTGTGTGTCCTAACTGGGTAATAGCAACAGGGCTGGGGATTAGGGTACAACATGTATTCTCCAAATGCTGCTTTTTCTAAGCTCTCCTGCTATCTAAGTTTGTGCAGTGTCTTTATGGAAAATGTTTTATCTTGACCTCTAGTTAAAGTGCGTTTGAATCGATTTCTCTAAGAGAAGGTCCAACACTGGATTATTTTTCTGGCACTCGTTATCCTGTAACATATGGATGTGTCCCTCTGCGGGGGTTGTGTTGTCTGTCTCAGCTGCTATTCCACATTGATAAAAATACTGGTTCTCTTCTCACTTGTATATATTAACAGCTTGAGTGTAAGTGAACATATATGCCACAGGTTCTGGAGACTTATGATCCCTGAGAAGGAAAAAATACCTCTGTTTATTATGGTATCTCTCATGTGGTTCCCTTGTGCAGCTGACAAAGGGAAAACTAGCAGATGGTGTAAAATTTCTGTAGTTATTAACAGACAGCACCATCAATTCTGTGAGGTTTTTTATGACTGCAGCCCTAGTCCCCTCTTCAAATTTTGCAACCTCTCTCTTGATCTAAGGGGCATTTTTGATAATCTGGCTTTTCCTCAGTTTTATGTTTGTTGACGGGAATATGGCCTTTCTGATATGGACAAACGGAAAATCAACTGATTACTGTAATATTTGACAAAGACTAGCCATGCAGTTTTGTATCTTTTTCTGATACTGTGACCCATTCTAAAAAGTCACTGTTGAAGAGCAAACAACTATAATAGGATGTATTAGAAATCCACTGTTGGAAAGTCAGCTTCATCTTTCCCTGCAGCAGATGAGATGCATTCCCTACATTTCAACCTCTGGAGTACTTTTGTAAGGCAGAGGATTATTTTGCAATGGTTGTGGCTGTAGTATTAGAAATACAGGAAACAGGATTTGAGACAGTGTTTTCACTGTAGTGTAGTATCTTCTCTCTTCCACCTTCAGCACTCTCGTGTGGATCCCATCTGACCCCATAGACTTGTGGGTTTCCAGTTGGCTTAGAAGGTCATTAACTACCACTTCCTGGATTATGAGGGGATTATTCTGGTCTCTCTCCCTGTCTGCCAGTTCAGGGGATTGAATACCATGAGGATAACCAGACTGACTATTAAAGACCGAGGCAAAGACGGCACTAAGTACCTCGGCCTTTTCCTCATCCTTGATAACAATGTTCCCTCTTGCATCCAGAAAAGGATGGAGATTCTCCCTGGCTATTTTTTTGTTGTTAATATATTTGTAAAAACAGACCCCCAGCAGGACAGCTACCTCATTGGCCTTCCTCAACTNTCTGCCTCAGCTCTTATTCAAAAACTTGTATGTCTGTGCTATTATCCCCACCTATAATCTATAATACCTGTTTGCATATGGTACTGTGCACTTGTCCTCAGTGCTCCATCCTTTATATTTCATGCCACTGTGCTATATGGTGAACATTTTATTAATTCTTATTTTGATTTCCTTTTTTAAGCCGTTGGGAGTTACCTGTAAATGGAATACTTTCCTTACTGTCTTAGACAATGAAACACAAACATGATTTGATATTTTAAAGTAAACTTTCTTTTATTCCTCTTGGTGATTTATTAGAGTCTTGCAGGTAACTGTGTTATTCCATTATGGTGGCACTAGTTTGGCTATCTGCCTTCAGAAAAAGGCTTTAGAGAGAAGTAACCAAAAAAAATTGCACAGAAGTCTGGCTTGCAGAATTTCCTAAGTCTTACCTCTTGTGTTAAAATAAATCAAGGAAAATATCGTAACATTGTTATAGTCACAACCCAACTGCTGAGCTACCACAGGTAGGATGGAGACTTGTGCAGGATTTTAAATTCCCTTGGAGTTAATTAAGATGAAATGACAACAAATGAGTAATCAATTTGTTAATTTTATTTGAACTAAGAAGTGTTATACGTACTTTAGGAAAGCCTTTGTCTCTAATGCTCTAAGGGTGGAATAGTTCATAAAAGTAGAAGAAAGGAAAGGGAAAGGTGAGAAGTGAGATATACAGAGGACAAGATATAAAATCAGAGTAAACCCAGGGAGGTGGTTGAATCCCCATCCCTGGAAGTGTTTCAAAACCGTGTGGATGTGCTGCTGGGGGACACGGTTTAGGGACCCTGACAGTGCAGGGTGAACGGTTGGACTCGATGATCTTAAAGGTCTCTTCCAACCAGGCAATACTGTGAATATATCGCCACCCTTTGGATTCAGCTATGTTTGCAGGGCTGGTCAAAATCTTAATTAAGAGTTCCTCGGGAACATTTTTCGGGATTTACAGTGATGATCTAACTGTGAACACCTTTTCCTCAATGTTTCATGCTGCACATCCTCCACGGGGCATGGGGTGCCAGCCAGTATTGGCTGTAGGATCTTGAAAGATCCTCTCCGAATGACTGGATGTTGTCATATGTGCTTCTCAGCCCCCTGTAGGGCTAAATTAATTGTGGGTGCACACTGATTAATATAGTACTGTCCCTTTATAAACTTGGCATAGGGGTGGCATCCCCCCAGTTGAAACAGTAAGTGTGGAGAGGTGGTGCTAGTTTGCATGAGAAGCATAGGGAGGTGGCAACCCCTGATGTTCCCTGCTCAGAGAATGGGAAAGGTAGCATTAACATTTCTCACCAATTGAGCCAGGGGCCATGGAGACCCTGTGTTTAATTACCACAGGACAACCCTCTCTGGTAAGGCACGAAGCCAGTTCCTTGGCACGGTCACAGCAGTCATGGGTGAGCAACAAATAAGCTCAGTAGCAGCAGATCTAGGGCCTAAGATCTGAGTTGCAGAGGTGTGGATGTAACATATGCTAGCTGCCCCCCAGAATCGATTCTCAGAGCAGACAGCTGTAGCCAANATTTGAGACAGTGTTTTCACTGTAGTGTAGTATCTTCTCTCTTCCACCTTCAGCACTCTCGTGTGGATCCCATCTGACCCCATAGACTTGTGGGTTTCCAGTTGGCTTAGAAGGTCATTAACTACCACTTCCTGGATTATGAGGGGATTATTCTGGTCTCTCTCCCTGTCTGCCAGTTCAGGGGATTGAATACCATGAGGATAACCAGACTGACTATTAAAGACCGAGGCAAAGACGGCACTAAGTACCTCGGCCTTTTCCTCATCCTTGATAACAATGTTCCCTCTTGCATCCAGAAAAGGATGGAGATTCTCCCTGGCTATTTTTTTGTTGTTAATATATTTGTAAAAACAGACCCCCAGCAGGACAGCTACCTCATTGGCCTTCCTCAACTTTACCCATAAACATCCAACTGGTCCATCTCACTTATTGACTTCCATGCGCTCAAAACATTTTCTAGCAGAGAGCCACACCACCACCAATATACCTTGCCTATTGTGCTTATAGAGCTTATAGCCATCCATTGCAGAACTCCACTCATGAGAGTCAGTCCACCATGTTTCCGTGTCATCTCTTCCTGTTAGAAAAAGAAAGATGTAAAATGGCATAAGAGCTTTTGTAGTGTACACAGTAGCTTTTAAAAAAAGTCAATTTTTCTATTATTAACCTGTCAAGGAAGTGCAACCCCAAAATAAATGAACGGTGATTATCAATAAATTTGGGAGTGATGAAAGAAGCATTATAATGAATACATTTCTAATGCTCCTGTCTTTGGAGATATCTTACCTAATAAAAAAAATCAATAATAAATTATACACAGTGAAGTAACAGGGTGAGGAGTAGCAGTATTTATTGTGGTACTCATTTGGTGTATAAGTGTGACAAATACTAACTAAACAGCCAAATATTAACTAAATATCAAAGAGGCTAAAGGGTGTTTCTAAGAAGCTAGGCAGCAAATCACAAAGAAATTGGAACTGGGCCTCAAAATTATATATATTTTGATCCTGTTGGTAGAAAGTGCTAAGTTTTATGGCTGCACTTTCACTTGATGCAGACTTCAGTATCCTGTTGTCAGTCGTAGCTATCTTGCACAAGGACTTGGGACGTGCACATTCAAGTCCAGCAACAGCCTGAGCATGGAGCCTTCCCTAGCCATTGTAAGCTGTGTTAAACTGACAAGACAACCAGGCAGATGAGATCTTGGCAGTATAATTGCATTTTGCTCCAAGGCAATGTTGCCACCGTTATTTTGTTGAACTGCAGTCTCAGCAGTGATGGGGTTCAGAAGATGTATGAAATCTTGTCATGTATCTGCTGCCTTTCCTGTCCCATACCATTTAGTTGGTGTCAAATCACTTGTAACTGAACCTACTTTTTTTTCCATATCAAAGAGTGAATGTGTGTTGTCTGGAGATTCGGGTCTTCTACACAGTGACAAACCTTCCACCAGCTCAGCAGTTCAGGACCAGGGCTTTTGCTATCACAGGCATGCTGTACAGTGTGGTGTCTTGCTGTGTTCAACAGGGTGTCTGTTATGAGCACTCAGCCCTGTGCTTTTTAGATGTATCTTTTAGAGCAGAAGAAAAGCCCTGAACTCATAAATCACTGTTAGTCAAACCAGAACAGTTTGCTCTGCAGAGCAGGCTCGTGCAGAGGCTTGTGCATAATGGCATACACAAGCTGTCTCTGCATTAATGTAGCCTGTCAAGTTGCTCTCTATCATTCTTAGTATTATCATTCCCCAAGCAGTAGTGGGAAAATACATTACAGCCTTAAAGGACACTCTTCCTCCCTAAAGTTTAGACTCTTTCTTCTTTATAATATCAGATTCTTTAGTATTTCATTTTCAAAGGCACCAAAGTAAACTAGGGTTATCTATCCCATGTTCAGAAGTAATCTACAGCCCATAAAATGGAGTGAGGCAATCAGGTGAATTTTCCAAATCATCATTACCCTTTGATAGTGTTGCAAACACCAGTTTTTAGGGAGTTAGGGTCCAAGGGTTGAGTGACTGATGTGTAAATACATGTGCATGCATACTCACGTGTACACTGGTAGAAAACAGGTTTTTCCTGAGCCTGCCACATCAGTATGGAAGGAGGGATATGCTGCATGTGAGGGGATGCTGGACAAGACTGTAGGAGTTCACTGGAGAACACCAGTTTGAAAAACACTACGAAGTTCTCCTGACTTCTCAAAAGGAGCCACCAAAACATGTCCTGTAGCAATGCCAGTACTTATGGCATAGCAGCCCAGTCTGTCTTGGTGTCTTGCAATTGCCTCATCTTTTTCATTCCTAGTATGTGAGGGAGTCAACGGGATGCCTCTGTCTCTGCTGAAGTATAGCACTGCCTTGAAAAGAAGCAGAGAAGCAGGCATCCTTTAGCTCTCTCCTTACCCCTGGTAAGGATAAAGCAAAACCTAGTTTCACCTGTGGCAGAAAAAAGGAGCACAATTATGATATTTTTGCAATATTTCTGTTGCTTAAAGAAATGGTTAGTAGCAGGTAAAGTGCTCTTTCCCTTGGGGACCAATTACTAAAGGGAATTATATGCACTAACAATGAAAAAAGCCTCTCAAATAATAATTTACTGCGATCAAAATGATAGTGTGAGCCCAAATACCAGCGAGTGAAAAATGAGGCCAACAACTGCATGTAGTAAAAAGAACATGGTTCATGCTTGGGGAGCATTAGTGGCTCACTGGAATATCTACTGCTTGGCAGGCCTTCTTTCCTTGACAAAATAACCCTGCCAATGGCCACTGGAAAGGCTTGTGGTTGTTTCCATTTTTTCAGTTCTGGTTTGTATCTGAACCTCAGATAGCACAACAGCTCTGCCTGACATTCTCCCTTGATTTTAAATCATCACTGTTGATAGCCTGTTGTTCTCCCAGCCTGATTTATTGTGAGGAATGGACCCAGCTCTTGGTGTGCAGGCTCAGGGATGGACTCTTGCCAGTGCAGCATCAGCCCCTCTTAACAAGCAGTGATGCCTCTTGCAATTGAGATGCAGGCAGAGTGGCTAAGTGAAGGAAGCTACTGTTGACTTGGACAGGGTGGATCTGTGTACCTTTGAGTGCATTGTTAAAGCCCTGGATAGTAAAAAAAACCAAAACTCCAACAACCTAAAATTCTACCTCTACTTTAAAAAAAACCCGAAAGAAAAAAGAGAGGCACTTTGCAAAGCAATTTGGTTTTGGGATGCAAAAATGTTATCTGCATAGAAACGTGTGCAAAGAGCCTCTTCATGCATCCATGATGGACCAGACTTAGCATTGCTTCGTGCACTTAGGTACATGTAGCATCTTACTCTTTTATGTGAACCAGAGCAGTAGTGATAGAACATGATTCTAGACTTGCCTCAACCTCAGGTAAGCTTGAATCCATAGCTTCTGCTTCCCATAAAGGAATTTTAAACTCTGAAAATGATAAAAATAAACTGAAATGAAGAACACATTGCTCATGAAGCAACATCATTACCTTGCTACCAGAGGAGTCCTGGGCTGAGGAAGGCCAGCCCAGGTTGCTGTGGTCTGATCAGACATTGTTTATTTGGCAGCTTCTGACATAGAAAGAACTAGGGTCAGGATGGATTTTCTTCTAGTATCAAAAGGAGTAATTTATTGTCACTGGTGACAAACACATCTGTCTTTTGTTTTATTGCCTCGGTGGGGCCATCACAGCTGAGTGAAGTGTGTCAGATTCTTTGTGGAGCATCTTCTGCAGAAGCTTTTACTGGGGCCAATCAGCTGCATTGCTCTGACAGCAGCTTGAGCAGATAGAAGATAGAACCAGTATCCTAATTTGGTCCTGACTTTCATGAATGCAGCTGGATGGGAAGAAAAGCTTTATTTAGCCCTCGTGTTCCAGAGCTGGCAGGTATGGAGACACATGTTACTTGCAGGCTAAGCAAATTCAAATCTGGACCTCTAAAGCATGAGTTTCAAGAATTGTTTTTTACAGACACTTTTCAAATGAGATCTGTATGTTGATGTTTACATTGAAAGTTTTCCCCTGGGGTTTTAGCTGTAATAGCATTTGCTGGCTCTTTTTTTTTTTTCCCCCATCTGTAGGCTGAGATTAATGTGCTATTATGTCGCATTTTTCAAATGATTTACTGGTTTAAGCATAAAACATTCAAGTTTATCTTCCCTCATTAGTCACACTCATCTGCCATTGCCCTCCTAAACATGGTCCTGCACAGTGTATACCAGGAGAGCCAGCTGGGCTGCTTCTGCAGTTTGCTAGAGCAGTGTATGAGTGGGACAAGAAGTGTGCTCTGAGAAATAATTCAGACTGCTGATGACAAACTGGCACATCACTGCCTCTTTCTTCATCTCTTCTAATTTCACCCTCTGACCTTAGACCTGCTATTGAGAAAACACTGCTCGTGTCATGGGCAAACACTGGGAGATAACCTTGGGTTTGAATCCTAAATTACCAGCTTAGGCTTTTGTGCTGTTCTGCAGGCATCCTGGTGGCAAGTGCTGAATATGGCATGGAGGTTCATCTTCTACTTCTTCAGGTGGGTGGCAGCTGGGTGCAGTGGTCAGAACCAGATGGGAATGTCAATGTGAGTGTGATGAACACCTCTAAACCAGCATGGTGCCATGACTCTAGGCAGCTTCTGGAATAATGCCATTATGTGCCACATCTTCTGCCAAGTTACTGGTAAATCAATCATTTTATCTACACTTAGAAAACCTTTGATTTTGTTCTCACAAGCCAGTCTTGTTTCTAGGGCTTTCATTCAGTTATTTTTGGTTAAAACTAGCTTTCATACCCAGGTTAGCATGGCATCTGTACTACTACATATGTATCATATTAATGCTGAAATAAATGACAGGAGTTATCTGAAGTCATATATAAGCAATAGATAGAGTAATAGGAGTTTCCTGCTCACAAAATAACAATGTTCACTTTTTAGTAATGTGGTACTCATCCTATTTTCACATTGTCAGCACTGGTGATATATGAGATAATATATTCTAATACAATAATGCTTCCTGACAAAACTGGTTTTAACAAAATAGAAGTATCTGTGTGAAATACAAATATGATATGGTTATGGTAAAGACTGTATTTATCACTGGAAGTCTTTCATGTATTTAAGTACAGAGACCAGGATTAAATAAATAATGTGTCAGCCACTCCTCCCAGCTTAGTATCATCAGGAAATTTGCTGAGGGTGCCTCTGTCCCTTGTCCAGGGGGAGATGTTGGACAAGAGTGGACCCAGCAGTGACCCCTGGGGAGCACCACTCCATACAGGTCACCAGCTGGACTCTGCAGCACTGCTCACAACCCTCTGAGCTTTGTTATTCAGCCAGTTCTCAGCCCATCTCACTGTCCCCTTCTAAACCACACTCCCTGAGCTTACCCATGAGGATGTTTAGTTTACCTGAGTGAATTCTAACCCAATCAACTTGTGGAGAGACTTTCTCCTTCGAGGCTTTCACTCTTGCTTCCAGGGTCAGGGATTCCTGAGGGCTGGTCTTATCAATGAAGACTGAACAAAGAAGGCCCTCAGTAACTCTTCTTTCTCTGCATCAAAGTCTGCCTACTTTGCAGCAAACAATTTTGATGAGGAAAAAACAGTTCTGGGGAGCCAGGTTATTTGACATGGTGACAAAAGGTTCAGGCTAACATAAGAGAGGAAAAAAACCCAACATGCAGAGAAAGAAAATCAGATAAAGGGTTTGGGGTTTTTTGAGATCTGTTTGCACAAGTTTTCTGGAAGAAAAAATCCTATCAGTGACACTTCTACTAGCAAAACCCTTGTCATTTGTGTGCTCTGTGATTCCAGTCAGGAATTTTCTGATACAATCATATGAATTAGATGGGATGATAGTGGAGCTATTACCAGTATGTTGTGCCTACCATAGGTTAGGCTTCTTCTCCCTGGGCTCCCTGTGATTTGTTGTGGGTTGTTGCCCAAATGTTTTTCTGGTGCTTTGGCTGCACTCCATATGTCTCTTCTGACCCCCTGGCAGAATGGGGTTGTTGCTGTAGTTGTGCCTCAGGCAAGGAAATGATCCTGTAACCAGAAGTGGGGCTTTTATGGTCTATTTCATGGCACCCATAAGGGTATATAATGAAAAAGAGATACATTTTCTACTGTTTGAAATGGCTTAACTCCAGTCACTTCTCAATCAATGTTTTCCTTCTCATGCCTTTCCAGGAACATTGAATTGTCTGAAGAATTTGCACCAAGTTGTGCACTAAGTTGGTTCTCAAGCTGGGTGTCCTAACTTAATTTCTTCTGAAATTCATCTGCTGTCATGTAGCAAAGCAGAGAAGCAGCTACCCA
Organism: Ceyx cyanopectus; assembly: GCA_013401355.1. Lineage (NCBI taxonomy): Eukaryota > Metazoa > Chordata > Aves > Coraciiformes > Alcedinidae > Ceyx > Ceyx cyanopectus. Next base: position 33,383 of record VYZU01028609.1, read on the forward strand.
AATACTCTGCTTTTCTGAGGTTCTGTTTTTGTCAGATTTACGATCCACTAGAAGTACTAAAAGCCTGTGAAGGGCTGTCCATTCCAGCAGCTTGGCACACAGGTGTTGTGAACAGGTTTTCCTGTGACGAATATACAAAACTGATGAGATTTTATACACCAGTGTTTCCCTGGGCACACTGGATCGTTGCACTGGGTGCAGCTGAAGCTTCTTGTCTAACTCCCACGCATCCACGAGGACAAGGATCTGGGCATTCTTACCTCTTTTTCTTTCCTCAGCATTGTGATTGATCGGGTGAGAAAGCTGTGTGTGCTGCTTGGAGGCCTGCAGGGCACGGGGGGCTTGGTGAGGCTCGTGTGGGTTTTGTTATGTTGTCTGTAACAGGCGTTGCACAGATGTACCATGTACAACGTGCACACTGCCCATGGCAGAGGCAAATCAGTTGTGCCAAGCTGACCCTCACTGGCTGCAGTGGGAGGCCTCGGAAGCTCAGTTAGTACTCAGGAGTTGGCTCAATGATAGAAGCTTAGGAATGAGCCAGAAAGTTGGATTCACATAGAATCAGTTTTATTGCCAGGTAAGAAATTCATATTAATATAGTGAATACATATGTTTACAAATAAACATTCTTAAAAAACAAACAAACATTTTATTGTAGGAAGTATTATTGGTATCATAAACTCTGTAGTTAACAAGTATTAACACGGGTTTACTTACAGAACATACAGTTACTAAAATATTTCCACATAAAATATGCTCAAGTTACATGAAACCTGTGTGACTTAGAGTGCAACCGTAATGTGTATCTAAAGCATATGGATTAAGAGCAACATTCCATAAGGGGTCAAATTAAGTCAGCCAGTTGTGAAGGCAATAAAGATTAAAGGAAGAAAAGTAAGATATGGAGAATCTGGGTTGGTTGTGTGCAAAGTATTTGTCCTCTGGGCTTTATCCACTTCTGATAGTCTTAAAACAGATTATACAGTTTAGCAGCACACTTATGCTCTTCAGGATGCACATCAATCTCAATATAGCTAAAAATAAGGTCTCTCCATTTCAAATTGTTAGCCCTTGCATCCTTAACTAAGAAGAAACACTGCCAGTCAGTCGAATATAGTAAGAAATGCCACTTCCAATTTTTCTTACAACATAACAGTTCTCGCTCTTGCCTGCATCCTCTTCCAAAACTCAGCTCCAGAAGAATCGACAGCTGGTGAGAATGCAACTGTAGTAAGAGAGCTAGTTAGGGTTTAGCCAAATGCCTTGTTTTGGAGGGGGAAGGGCAGGAATTGAAGTGAAACTCTTGAGCGTGTTGCCTACCATCAGGCTGTTGCATCACTGCCATCCCAACTCTGTTTAACTCTTTGTGGATGTGCCAAAGCCTTTACAGACCCAGGACTGTGAGTCTGCTACCTGTGCCCAATGCAGGATTGGTTTTACTCCTGTGAACAAGGCAGACAGCTCATCAGAACCACAAGTCCAGTTGTTTCTTTAGTTTAAACCCAGATCTCTTTGAGGTGCGAGGCTGCTCCGTCAGCCTTTCCCGCCACGTAGTCCACCGAGAGGGAATGCCACTAGAGGAAGCCAAACAATAGAGACAACATACCATAGAACATTGAGTTGAACTACAGAGAGCTACCATGGCTAAAAGCAAGTACAAAATGAAAGACTAAAGGGAAAAAATTGAACTGGGAAAATGGAGGGGCTAACTAAATTGTCTTGACTGTGCAACCACTGCATGGAGATGTAGGCCAGTTTCCTTTCAGGACAAACAGAGGAGGCTGAGCAGGGCAGAACCCTTGTCATCCTTAGCACAACATGAGGAAATAGCTTAAAGGAACAGAGGGGTCACTTGGAGAAACAAGACTGTCATTGAACAATAGTAATACAGTAAAGGCACCACCCACGCTTAGTTTCAGTCTGAAGCAGTTGAAGATAGGCAAAACATTTAGGTGAAGAAAAAGTCCTGACAGTCTGCAAAGTGAGAATTGTTACCATCTGCCTGAAAACAGGAGGACTGAGAGGGAATATTCTGATGCCCTTATTCCCCCAACAGCTTTCTGCATCGTATGATATGTCTCTTCTTACTTTGGAGGTTCCCAAAAATTTCAAATCAAACAAAGTAAACTGAAATAAAATCTGCTGTTTGTTATCATCCTGCAGAATTCTCTTACCATCCAGAAAGGTCCCATATGCACTCGATCGTAACAGTCTTCATCAATTCCTTGTGAAAGAGTCTTTGTCCCTTATTGTACATGTATTTTTTGCACTTTCTATAGGATGGTGTAAAAGTACAATAATAGATGTTAGGGGTTGTACCAAGATGTTTGCTTTTCGCAGGTCTGTGGATTATTAATAGGTTTTATACAAAATTCCTCTCTGAGATATATTACAGTATATTGTTCACTCTTTCTTCCTCTGTCTCAAGGCAAGAACATAGTTTAAATATTTAAGCAGACAAAGTTTTTCTAGATTGTGCTACTTCTCATCATGGATTTTAGTTTCAAGTAAAAAATTTAGTCACAAGGGTTTGTGTTCCATTGTGAAATACAAATGGAGTTTACGATTCAACCTTCAGTGTGTATTGCTGAATGGTATTAACCCACTCTTCGGCCTACAGTTGGCTGGATACCAAGAGTGTCCAGGTGGAAGTTCCTTTGTCCTGTTTTTTTTTTTTTAAATTTTATTTTATATTTTGAAATTTCTTTTTTGCCTTTCAGTTGAGTGTTTGCGTTATGTGTGTGTTCGCACGTGGTTTTTAAAGGATTTCATTAAAAAAAAAAAAACAAAAGGAAAAGAAACTCAAACAGTTACTTCTGTCTTGCTGTTAGTTATGAAGTATGGCTGTGGACCCAAGTAATGCTGGCTGCGGGTGGTCAGCGGGTCGCTCAACGTGGGGTCTGCCATGCCGTGCTTCCCCTTGGCTGTGTACGCCTGTCTCCTCAGGGACTGGTCGGTGGGGTCCCAGGTCTTGTAGTGGGAGTTGTAGCCCAGCGGGTGCGTGTGGAGCTTGCCGAGCTTGGCTTTCTGCCCGTTCTGTCTGGTGAGGCCGCTGTCGATCGTGTAAGCTCTGGCATCCTCCAGGTGCACCGGGTGGAGTGGCAGGCTGCCCTTGGCCGCCAGTTCCGCCAGGTGCCGGCGCTTGCTGTAGAAGTCATCGTTGACTTTGTCAGCTGTTTGGGTTTCAAAGGGGGGGGGGGGGAAATATTAGTTGGACTCAGAAAAATATCACACGGTTTCCAGTAAGTCATGCAAACCTGTGCACCAGGTCCATCAGTGGGAGACATCCGTGCCACCTCCCACCCCTTATTTTCTCTCTGTAATATATTTTTGGATGCTGTTATGCCAGGTTTTCATATGTTCTGACAAAAACCTGTTGCTCTTTAACAACTGCCTGAAACCTCTCAGATTGTGTTGATATTTACATTATAGAAGCAGGTCCTATGAAGCTTACTGCTGCTCATCTCACATAGCATAGAAAGTGTTCAGGAGCATATGGACTTTCTTGAAAGCATTGTGGGGTCTTGGGATGCCCTATTCTAAGAAATCACATCCCTTTAAACACAAAATATCGTGTGGGTGTTGAACCAAGCCAGCTGTAATGCCCAGAAGTGGGCCTGCTTCTGTTCAGTAACACCTTAGGGCAAAATGAAGCATGGGGCCTGTTCTTCTAAACAGGTGGAAGTTCACTAGTGCTTTATGGGGATGAAAATGCTTTATGGGGTTCAAATTCCTAATTCCAGTTTCTGATATATTTTTTCTGTGGCCAGTGCTACTAAAAAATACAGCAATAGCTGTGCCAACAAACACTGCATTGCAGCTCTCAAATGAGGATTTTGAGCTCTGCAATTTCCCAGTTGAGTGTCTCCCAGTGCAGGCTCTTTCTCCAGTTTGAATCTTGTTATTTATGGCATTTTTTGGGTGTTGCATAAAAGTATGAACCACGCTCGGGAATCTAAAGGCATTCTGCAGCAGTCCAGCAACTCATTTCAGTTTTAAGACTGAGTATCAGGAGTTTAAGGAGAGCTTCACCGAAATTAATTTTTTTAAGATCTTGCCTTTTTTTTCGGGAGGGTTTATTTACTCCCTTCAACAATCTAGATTTTTCTATAACACCAAATATGTAGATTAACTAGCATGGTGATATGTCAATCAGCATTGGCATGCTTTGAATATCTGATTGTGTCAGCATGGATTTGACTTCTGCTGTGCTCTGGCTGGATCCATCCATTCTCCTTGAAGCTATGCCATGTGAAAAGCTTCTCTTCAGAAGTCTTGTACATGTAGCTGTCTGTACAGCTTGGCTCCACTTGCCTTCATGATAAGCAGGTTTTTAATTCCCTGTGCTGTTTTTTTTTTAAATTTTCCCTCTTTTTCTCTTGCCAGTATTACTAGAAGGCTTTTGTTGCCTTTGAATTTTCTCCTCTTTACTTCCAAACTGGATCTTTATGCGAAGTGTTGAAATTCCCATAAGCATCATATTAATCTTCAAGATCAGGCCTCAGTTCTACATCCCTTTTGTCTCAGCCCCTCAACAGGGAGGAATATTACCAAAAGCAGTTGCTGTTTATGATTTCATGTCATTTTTTGTCTAATGTCTGTGTGACTGAACTGGGCACAGAAATCCTTAGTTATGTCATTAAGGAGGCATTTCCTCTTCAATGAAATGGAATTGCTCTTGTCTGTGCTGCAAAATTAGGCTTTGTGTGTTTTACCCATCTCCAGCTGGCTGGTTTTTTTAATCAAAGAGAGACTCCTTTTCCATGTCATACAGTTATCTTCTGCTACAAGTAAATCACAGAATGTAGATAATGGCCTATTCTAATTTCAGTACAGGATGTTTAGTTGCAATTTCTTATAGACATGTAATGTCTTGCAAAGGGAACCTGCTCAGTCTTCTTTAATTTTGGGGTGAGTTGTTTCATTTAGAGCTGAATTTATCCTGAATAACCAAGATGTTGTACCTCTTTCTTCCTGGAAGAGCTTTTTCCAGTTCTAAATGTGGCTTGTCCTTTTCATTTGTTAATATTCACTGACTGCCACAAAAGAGTATTATATAGGCATTGAATAAAAATGGGTGTGAAATTCAGTCTGTATAGCTAATTTCTCATTAATCTGTTATCAGAAGTTGAGAAAAATATTGCAGAAAAGGCATTGTGAATATCCACACAAGTGTTGATTTGAATTCATTTTCACAACAAAGGCACTGCAAGTCAGCTGGGATGGGGAGTGAACTTCTATTTCTTATGATTTAGACCTTGTCTATGTGCTGGCTGATGTAATTAAATTCAACATAATTATGTCCAGCTTCCTAAATAGATACATTTGTCTGTCTATTTCACATTTCAATTGGTTTAATTTGCATAGAAAATTAGAATCATCTAAGGGTAGAGTAAAATTATAAGTTTGTACTTTTATCTTAGTTAAGCTGCACCAACTTGTTTTACATGAGCGAGACCTTTGGTGATCACTTCCAAGGTAAATCATGTCTTTGGTTTAGGAAAAATAACTGTGGTGATGCAGTTATGTAAATAATGACCAAAAATTGCAGATATTTGCACTGACCTAGGAGTGAAATGCTAGCAGTGACAGCCTGCCTCTAATGCTTTCACCTCTTGAAAACAGGGTTTATTTCCACAGGCATGTATGGGCTTTTATATGCTTAGGCGTGTGTACCAGAATGGGGGGGTGGAAGGTACCATTGTGCAAATAAAACATTGATAAACCCAAATTATTCCTTTGTTCAAAAGGCCTTTGGGCAAGTCTTGAAGCATCCCTCATTCTCAAGTACTAGGTTTTTTATTATCAGTCTGCTCTGTCCCAGTGTGAGTGACCTGATGCCAATACAGTGCAGAAACAGGTGGGTTTTTTACTTCTGAATTTCAAAGAAGAAAAGATTCAGAAGAGTGGTGGTGAGCATGGTTTTGTGGCAAATATTTTATGAAGAAATGCATATTTATAGTATCCCGATGCCAACTACTTTAAAAATGAACTGTGAATCTCAGGAAGTTAATTTTTCTTCTTAACCAGCCCCTATAAATATTTTGTGGACTTCAAACATTCAAAGAGACATTTTGGAGTTACAGGATGGATTTATGATGTGACCTTGGGTACATGACTCAACTTCCCTATGTCTTCCTTCCACCAGCTATAAAAGAATCTGTTAACACATTGGAGGAGGTAGTTAGGTGTTATGAAGTTTGATTTCTATTTGTAGAGTATACTGAGTTTTCAGATGAAAGGTGCTATAGAAGTGCCTTTTGCATTGGCTTCTGTATATAAACCAGGAAAATAGGATTTAAAGATATCACCGTTGTGTTTGCAAAAGGAGTAAAGAATCAGAATTGCAAAATTGCTGAATGAATAACAGTAAAAGAAGGGCTTTAATTCTAAGTCTTATTCTTTGTGTTCCCTCCCTCCAGTCTTGGCAGCTGATTATGAAAATTTGCTCAGTTTCAATATTTTTGTAAGGTTTTTAATCCTTTAAGGGAATGCACCTGCAAATGTAGTTACTGTCATAGCAGTTCATCTGGAATAAATGTCAAAATCATTATTTTTTTTTCCCAACCTTAAGTTGTGTGCCTGGGAGGGGGAAGAACTTGGGCTTTTGTTCCTGGTATGTATGAAATGAATAACTGAAAAAAATACAGAAACAGTGTAAGGATCAAAAGCAGGGCTTCTTCCTTCCAGCTGAGTACCCTAACTATTAATCTTAAAGAGATGCTTTGTCTAATAGAAATCTATTCACTTTCAGCTGCACCCAGTGTGATGGCTGTGGTACTCTGTGTTATTCTGAACTTGGCTTTGCCAGTGTCAGTGTCAATGTCTGAGATTGGGACCCTTGCCTTATTCCTTTAATTTTGAAAGGAGAACTCCTTTAGATGAGGTGTCCAGAAAGGAATGGTCTTTTGATTCAAATTTCACCATTGTGCCTAAATCTGTCCCTAACAGAGACAAGCTTTGATCTACTGGTGATTGGCTGTGACCAAACTTGGAAATTTCACATTTCTTCTTTATCTACAGATATATATAACAAAAGCATGTACACCAGTGAATTGTTGATAAAGGCCATGGATGAAAACATGTCTTCTTGAAAGTCAGTGGCAAAAATCAGTGCAGTTATTTGAGTGCATCTTATCTGTGCTGAGAGATGGCCCTGAAGCTGGGCAATATTGGTCTGTTCCCCACAGTTAAGTCATCTTCAAGGTAGCTGACTCTTGGCTTGAAGAACATGAACATGCATAAGCACTGTGTAATGCTTTCTTTTTCTTGCAAAAGAGTGTAGTTACAGCCTGTGCAGAAAGTGCTGCTAAACAAGAAGATCTTGTGTAACTCTAAAGCAGAATTTTTTTACTCTTTTACTCATTGGCAATCCTCTTTGTGGGTCCATGAAATGGTTCTCAATCTTTGCATCACTCCTTACAGCTGTGGGAGAGGTGTAGAATCCTGAAAGGCAGAGATGTCCTACAGCTTTTGGGAAAATAGACACGTAGGAGTGGGAAGAAAACCCCCAAGTGAGAGTGGAGAATCCACAAAGGAATGAACCTTTGTAAGAGCTCTAAAGACATTAAAAAAAAAAAAAAAAGCTTCAGTGAGAGCTTGCTGTGATGGTCAGAAGATACAAAAGTACCCAGGGAACCCTGTTTCTCAGTAGACGTCTCACAGAAGTGTTATTGGAATGTATTCTGAGAACTACTTTGTGAAACACAGAGTTTTATTCTAGCCACAAGGAGACTGTATTTCAAATGCAGGGGCCAATGGAAGGAGCTGGGGGACAGGATAGCAGTGACTAGCATGGCACACCAGAGAACAGCTAAAATCCCATCACTGCCTATTCCTAGATATCTCTGTGCAGCAGTAAAGATATCTCCATGTAATATTTAACAGTTTATAACGAGCCTTTGCTCCCACAGCCACATCTTTGCTGAGATGTTAGGGTAGTTACTGGAAGCCATGGGAACCTTACATTTCTCTAAGTCATGCAAGTGAAAAGGAAAGACAAAAGTGTAATGAATCCTGCCTCAGAGATGCCATGAGAATTTTGCTCTGGGAAATCTTAGGCTGCTGCCTTTGGTGGTGCAGTTGTTGATCCTGTCTGAATGTGTGATTGCTTATTCATTTGTTTTTCTAAGCTGGCATCTAAGACAATATGTTCAAAGGCTTCCAAGATATAAGTCTCTATGTGAGAGTTTTTGCAGTTCATCTGAAAATGAAAGAATTCTTTCAGCACTATCACAAGTTTTTTTCAAATAGAACACGGCCTGAGTTCATATCAGCTCTCCTTAGGCATGATTGGATCCAATACATTCACCCATAACACAAGTAACTGGTGATCTGTCTGCTGAATTAGGGGCTTCACCAAGCATCTTAGATCATGGAAGAATTCGTTCTGCATGTGTTTTGCATACTGTGAAGTCTCTTGGGAGACATAATACAGTTAGGTGTTGCAGATGGACGTGTTTCTGTTCCTGTAATGCCAGCAGTGGGTAGTTTATTAAACTACTAAAGAGTAGAGCTGCATGTGGCCAACAGTAAGGAATGTAGCTGCTTTGTATTTGGGCACTGTCTGTTCTCACCTCATGAGCACTGGAGTGGCTGTGGGACAGGTGGGACAATTTTAAACCACACTGAATGCAGAATTCAGTCTGTGTGCAGCAACGCATTGATTTCCCTCCTAAATATGTGCCTTTCTTCCCCAAAAAGTTCTAACACCAGTTTGCTTTTTTTCAAGATATTCTGAGAAGGAGGACAATAAGTTGGAGGATTCTTCCTCATTATTTTTATTCCCTATTACTGATAGAGGTAAAGAAATTACATAATGCATCAAACCACCCATAAATTACTATGATAATGTTGGTACAACCTACTTTTAGTGGCTCTATGTAATTTCTCTCCTTTACCACTTTGTTTGCTCATTTCTTACACTGTTCTGGTGAGAGACCAAGCATGAAAAGACATTAGCAAAACAACTTTTGCTTCTGCAGACATTGCTTGAAAGGAGTTTGTCCAGCTCCAGACACAAAGCTGCATTTTGTTTTCCCAGTGAAATAATCTGAGACATGATGAAACATATAGATGTAGGCCCAAAGATTTCTTGTCTCGATTGCTTTTGTGATGGTTTCTCAAAGGCTGAAGAGGACGGAATATTTCTAGGTTGTGAAATGCATTAGGAATGGTTTAGAATAGGGACGTAATTAGACTTCATAAGTAGAGCCTCCAGTCTCAGCAGAGTTCTCTTTATCCATCCACTCCAGGCAGTGAGGGGCTCTGCCTTCCTGGGAATGCTGAGACAGAATGTGATTAACTCCTCGGGCATCGTGTGTGATGCCTCATGGACCAGGAACATAAGAGCCACGTGTCTGTGAGCAGAAGCACCTTCTTCTGTGCCAAGAAAATATCACAGCACTGCAAAGTCTGGGATTAAATTTTGAAAAATGTTTTTTTCCTTTTACAAACATCCATTTTCTGTGTAACTGTAGGCACGTATGCATACATATATATATATACGGCTTTCCCAGTTGTGCTTTGTATACTCAACTGCATTGATTTACATAGCATTAAACTGCCCTTCTTACGATACAACTTGTCAAAGTGCTGCAGTGATACCGTGATTTGTTTTGGGCAAAATACTTCAGAGACACACACATTGAGACTAATAACATGAGGAAGACTTTTCTCTAACCAGTGTCAGAAAACCAGAGGCTTTCTGATTTACCAGAATCAAGAGGTTCTGCTAACCTAGAAACAAATGGTGGCTAGATCCTGTTAAATTAACAGTACCATTGAAAATCTTTTCAGGAGAACTGCAGTGTGTTGCATGCAGGCACTCAGACAATGATCACACTGCTTTGTTATGTATCCTCAAGTGATTTAACATTTTAAATTCAAGCATCAAGATGTTAAATTGCTCCTTCAGTATCACGCAAGGAATGATAAACTTGAGAAGGAAATAAGATTGCCAGTTCTATTCTCGGAGCCAATGGATGAAATTGTAAAAGAAGCATAAGAGATTTATGTATTTAAATCTCTTGACTTTTCTTTGAAAATGCAGCCAGTGGATGTCCTGTAACAGTAAATGTGCTTTTTCATTATTTTTTTTTTTCTCAACACCTCTAAGCTTATGTCCTTTCATAGCATCTACAACGGCAAATACATATGAAAAGTTACACTGTGAAATATTTATTTCATTTAGGCAGATTTACCAGTCTGAGTTTTACTGGAAACCTTATATATGGTAAGAAAACTTGCCTTTTGAAATGGAAACTGTCTAAGGAGTCATGCTGTCATGCTTAACTTCTGAAATAAAGCATGACTGCAGCATAAACTGATTATAGGAGATGAGGGCTTGGCTTGCTTTCTAAAAATGCTGTCCGAAGCCAAAGAGGTTAACACTCAGATTTGCTTAAAAGGCTTCTTCCACTTCTCCCTTTGGTAATGTGCCTGCTTTGGCACAGGGAGCCTTTTATGCTTCTGAGCAAGGCAGGCAGGACAAACCTGATTGTGTCCAAAGTTTGCAGCAAGGCTTTCCTACATCACCAATCACCTGGAATGGTCTGTAACCTTCCCAGCCAGCGAGAGCCTGCAGTGATGGTAAGGGCAGGGCCCCCTACACTGTGGCAGGAGCAGCTCTCTGTTGTGCCTTTGCAGAGGAGCTGTGCACTCATGTGCAATAACAGAGCCACTCAGGCAGCCTGCACACAGCAACGTGCCCGGGAGTGGACTGAAAACCAGGTGGACTGGCCTGGCAGGCTGCACGCTGACGAGTATGTGGGTCACACTGGAAAAAAACCTCACCGTGTTCTGCAATGTGATTCAGCATCTAAAAATGCAGGCTTGCTTTTCCTTAAGGTGTCGATTCACCTCATTGACTTTTGACTGCAAAAGCCATTAAATTTCTGATTTATTGGTAATAACTGTTCGTGGCGTGAACAGGATTTTAATTCTTGTCACACGTTGCTGTTGGCATTCTTTTGTGTGCTGAATTTCATTTTCAGTTTTAATATTTTTCATTAGAGGGTTCTGTTTCTTTCAGTGTCTCGGAGGTTGTCATTCTTAAGCATGTCTGAATCATATGTACAAATCAGCTGCAAATACTGCTAGCCAGTTGTGATGATGTAGGAAGCTGTATGAAAATTCAGACCTAGTTCAGGTCTCTGAATATATAGTTATGACATGTTTTTAATGATGAAAGAAAATGTGTTTTTCTGTCTTTCATCTGGCATCGTACTAGATGTACATGGGGTTTTTTTTCTGAATATGGAGCAAAAATCTTATTGAATTGTACTGGGTAAATAGAAAAAAAAGTCCCAGTGAAGTGACTGTTTCTTTGCAGAAGCTTCCTTTTATCTGTTTCTTTACTATAATTTTAAATAATTTTAGCAGTCATTCCAGATTGAAGTTGATCTTTTTTTTTTTTCCTCCCCAAATTAGCTATGGCATTATCTGTTTCTAATAGAAAGTTTTCTCTTTCTATTCTTTTCACCAGAAGGAAGTCTTTTTAAAAGAGAGGTATCAAGCAAAAAAGAAGAAAAAAAGAAAAATTAGGAAGTAATTCCATACTATATGAACATAGTTCTGTTTTCCTTTCCTTCTCTTCCTCTCTACCTCCCATTAGACTACAAGCAAATGCATTTGTGACTGCCACAGGGCTGAGGAAGAGGCAGCAAGAAAGCTCCTTTCAGTGAATATTTAATAGTGCTCACACACACAAGACTGTTCCAGAGCAGTGTTCAACTCCCACCTCAACCCCTGTGGCCAGGAATTGCAATCATAACCAGCACTTGTGAAAGTGAGACCCAGCAGCACTCAGCTCCAGATCTTCCTCCCCCACTGGAAAGGTGAAGTTTTTGCAGGAGCACCTTCCATAGCCTGGCAACCTTTGCACGTTTTACCACTATAAAAAATACCTGTTGTGCTTAGTATTAGCGTTAGGATGGGACAGACTTAAATTTTCATGGTGGTTTTTTTTTTTATATCAGATTATTTTTTTCTCCCAAATTCTCTTTTCCTCTTATTCTTCCTTAAAGAAGCTGTTAGGGAAAGGGCTTTTGGAAAAATTAGCTGTATGCATTACAAATCATGTAACTGCTCTTCCTCCTTCTGTGCCTCAAGCCCTTTGTTATTATAGTATGAAGGTGTAGGAGTAAAGCAATGATCTCTGTGGCTTTTATCTGTGTAATTTCTCTCTTAAACACATTTACTGTCTTTAGAACATCCTTTGCAGAACCAAAGACAGATAACTGCTGCTATTTATATGATATTACTAATAAGGGATTCATTTGTAGCAGTTGTCTTACTAGTCTTCATTGGTATTCATGGCTAGTTCTGAAGAACATCACTACTGCTGTTGACATCTATCCATGTACAAAGCTGAAGATTAGTGAGACTTTGAGTTTTTTATTTGGTTAGAAAAAAAGAAGTATTATTTGTTTACCTCAGTATGCTTGACTTGCAACAAATTAATCCTCATAACTGCTTAAAATTACCAAGCCAAACCTGGATTTTCACTTCACACACACTGTAAATCCAACAGTGTATGAAGTAGTTTAAAGCTCTGTTTTCTGTGTGGAGACAGATTCTGGCATACTTGAAGAAACAATATTGTATATGAAATTATCCCCAATGTGAATTGGAAGAAATATTGTTAATAAATATAGGAACTGAAGTCTGTTTCTCACTGAGTTCACTTCCCAAAACCAACATTCCTAAATTTATTCCTCATTCAGCATATTGATTTTAGTGACATTTCAGAATTACACTCTCTGGCTTCTTCGATATTCTTTGGTCAATTCTTGAGAAATCTGAATTCAGAGCCCTTCCTTAAAAGCTACTTTCTGTTTTCACCCTTTGAGTTTTAAACAGAAAAGAATTCTGGATCAATCATTATAACCTGATTCCTATTTGAATATTGTCAGCATAGAAGACTAGTCTATAAATATAGGTATAGTAACCTATACATTTAGTCGTAAATACCAAAAACATTTATTTGTAGAGACTTTTTAATTTAGTTTGAGAAAGTGATCTTCAAGTGTGTTTGTGTTGTCAGACTTTGTCTTCACATGAGCTGGCTTCAGTTTTTATTGATTCCCTTTTATGTGGTGGTATTGCCTAAGCACAAAGCTTCACTTGCATCACTTCATGTGTAAAAAAATCTCAAGTGTAATTCATTAGTGCTTCATGGAAAGAAGTTTGAATATCCCATGCTTGATTTAGATTTACTAGGACTTTCCCTGTGGCCAGCAGTGATCTCAGTAGATGGAATTAAAGCTGGTTACTGTAAGCTCATTACCTCTGAAGACTGCAGTCTTCAAAGACAAAATGCAGGGAAAAGACAGTAAAAAAAAATCAGATTAGCATTTTCTAGTGGTCACTTAGACTCACATTGCTATTTAAGGTCTTCTTGTTAGGTGTTATAAAACGGAGGAAATTGCTTTTTTGGTTCATTTGCATACATTATCACATAGTAAAGATTTTTAAAATCAACTAGTTTCTTTAAAACTGAGCTGAGTTTTAGAGGAAGGCTTTGAATTGTCCATGAAGTGTGCTGGATTGTGGAATGGGGTTTATAGTCTGAGCTGTTACAGCTTTAGTGGTGATGAGTTCATTTTTGCTGTCTAATACACAGGCAGGTAACAACAGTAACAAAAAGAACAAGATGTCTGGCTCTCTGTTCACTATAGGGAACACAGGTAGAAAGAATAATGATTTCAAGAACACGAATTTGATATTTTGGACTGAGGAATGATTTAAGAATTTAACAGAACAATATAAATATTCTTTAGCCGCCATAAAACTAGGGACTGGGCCAAATTCAGACAGAAAAATCCACTAGTTATGAATCCAACCCAGGGAACTAAAACTCCTGAGATAAACATAAGCTAAATGCACCCGAAGGTCAGATTTCTTTTATTTCACAAGTGCTAAAGTCTTAAAACAAGGCAGCATAGATGGGAATGTTTCAGAGTGCCTTATTTTGCTCTTAAAACTCCTTCTTGTAAAAGAAGGACTATTTGCAGTTCCCTCCAAGCAGCCTAGATGTCACTTCTACTGAGAACTGAACCTTTCTGTCTTTTTTCATGGTGTTAAATTCAGGGAGCTACTAGCTGAAATAGTCTGTCTCAGATTATTTAATCATTTTTTTGTGTGTGTGCAGCTGCTTACAGAAGTAGTAGCTGAAAATGTCTTTATTCTTTGAAGTTAAGCACAATTCTTTTTTAAGCCTTCAAAGAGACACAAATATTTACCTGTCAGTGTAACAGTGTGGTTGGTGTAGGAAAGCAACACACACATTGTGCCCAATGATGCTGTAGCTCTACTTGACTGTATTCATAGTCAGGCCTGGTACCCTGCTGTGCCTTTCCATCCTATAATAATTAATAATGACAGTATTTCTGGCCAGGCCAGAGTACAGGAAACTGTAGGGAACAGTACAGAGTCTCATTTTCTCATGGGGGAGTTCCAGTTTTGAGGGTGCAGTTGTGAACTCGCTCCTGTTCACCTAAGACAGGTCTTGTAGCAGCATAAGGTTACAATCCTTTCCCTGAGACACTGCCAAAGTTCCCATCAGACAGGAGGATGGTTCAAAGATCACACCCCTTGGTGATCTTCCCCTTTGGATTCTTTTTGTGTGTGCGTAGATGCAAAGCAAAGGACAAACAAGGCAGTTTGCTCTTCAGAGAGAGATGCTGCCTTGTGCATTGGTGCACTTGCAGCCACAGTATTTGCTGTGCAGCAACAGTGACCTAAACAGGAGATATTTCTTCTCTGTTATATTTGCAGAGTCTCACTTTGGAGTTCTGCAGCTGCAAGCAGAGCTGGAGCACTAACTTTTCCTTTGGGATCAAGGAACTGTAAAGCTTTGAGAAATGCTTGGAGCTGTAGACTCAGAGATGTGATGGTGATTCTACTGCCAATTACACCTCCTCCTTTGAGCTTCATTATAGCTAATCAGATCTGATTTCATCCCACAGGAGACTACAACTCCCAGCACCACCAAAGGCTTTCTGGGCCTTTTTTGTTTGGTTTTTTTTGGCAAAAAATGAAACCGAGTTGTTTCTTCTTAAGTCATGCCCAGTTCCCCAACAGTTTGTGTGGGTATATGCATGTGAAAAAAAAACAAACCAAAAGTTTATAAAAGAAATATGAAACCCTGTTAGGCTGTAGAAATCAATCAGTCCTACAGGGCTTTAGAAAGGTGGGTTTGGGGTATTTCTGAATTTTTTCTAAGAAGCTCTAAATGAAGTTGTCACTTTGCACTTCCTTGAAACTCAGGAAAGAAAATCAACTGTTAATGAGGCAGACTTGCAGAACAACGTGACTGAATAAATATGACTAACACCCCAGGATAGTGAGGCCAATTTGAGCTCTAAGAAACTCTTATTAAGCAACAGGATGGACTCCAACTCTCATAGCTTAGCAGAGTGGAATTTCAAGTTGAATTGTTCATGCTTTCTGGGTGAGTGTTGAACAATGTGTATAAAAATTTGTGATGAGTTACCTTTGTATGTCATGGGACTTGAATTTCATGAAGGTGTTCAGATACGAGATCTCCATCTACTTGCAGCTTTAGGCATGTCAGGATTGCTTAAGTGAGCAATAACCATTTAAGCATGGAGTAAAAACATGGTTAATGAACTGGAATTAAGAATAATTTATGCAGAAAAAAAACTCTTTCTGCACTTTTCACATAAATAATCAAATACTGCAAAAGCACCAAAGGAAATCAGGAACACGTCATCTCAGGTGACCAGAAAAATTCAATGTCTAAGCACTGTGTTTTATTGCCACACAACATTCAGTGACCACTTTTGGTGGGACTGATGGGGATTTTTAACCCTTTTCCCCCAGATACAGTCTCTGACATTCTTTGCTGGGGCAAATTTGGCACTGTTGAAACAAAATCTTCTGATTGTAAAATAGCCAAACATCAGATGCCCAAAGTGCATGTATCAGTCAGGCTAGAGACACTAGGTGATGGTTGCTTAGCTGTTCTTTCAGGAAGTGTGGTTTGCTCTGTCCTGTTTCCAATGGGTTTTCAACCCTCTGCTGATGATTCCCTGGTGGTGTGTTAAGATAGAGGGAGATGAAAATTCTGGTGCAGTGAGGAAAACAGTCGTCACTTTATTCAGAGATGTAAACGCCAGCAGACAGTAAGGTTGGGGAAAAGGTGAATTTGGTCAGTAGCTGCTGAGCAGCACTTAAGGAATTCTGGAGGCTACAACAAATAAATTCCTAACAAGAACTGAGGAAAATATCCTCTTCCATTGAGTGTGTAACAGTTTGGCTGTGCAGTTGGAACTGTTTCACATAAAAATAGCTTGCTTTTTAAATAAAAAACACTGGCCTTTTCAGCTGTCTCCTCCCCTGTTGTGCTGAATCAGACACTCTGTAATGCACACATTACATTGCATACATGCATGAACAGTCCAACTTCAAATTGCACTCTGCTAAGCTATATGATTTCAAGTCTACATGTAGCTTTAAATTATCTTCCAAGGGATCAGCTTGGCCTCACTACCAAGGTATTGGTCATTCTCATTCAGTAACACAATGCAAGCTAATAACTAGCAATGGCACTGTTTTCTCTTGATTACACAAGCACTTGAGGCTTAGATGCTGAATGTAATGCAGGTCCCAAACATGACCTAGAACAGATATTAGTGTGACTTGCTGCTTTTCCATGAACTGTACTTTCACAGCAGTCAGTCACTGAGGGATGAGTAGCTCACTTCTAAAATTAGACAAATTTTTAGGACATCTGTAGTTCAGAAGAAAGCAGCTGTATGAAAATTAATTTAATACTGCCTCTGGTAAAGCATCACTTTTTCAGTTATCTGAAATTCTTGCCACTTATGGCCACATTATGATGAGTGATCCTAATGTGCTGTAGCTAGAGTTGCTGAAAAGCAATAGGAATGCTTCTGCTTCCACCCCCACTCTCCATTAAAGAAGAGAATTAAGCAGAGTGGACTACTTCTGAAAAAAGGGATCATGCAGAGTAAGAGTCACTTAAATGAATACAGTTTGCTTCAAACTCATGGGGAAATATGGAACACTTCCCTTATCACGTTTCTGTTGTGTCAAGTGAATCTACCCTCAAGCCACTGTCAATGAATGCCCAGAGAAATGGTCAACACAGGCTCAGGAACCTGCTGTGGGAATCAGTAGCTGCAGCTCCAAATGGCAGTCCATGCAAAATGACATTGTCTATTTGTTCACAAGTTATTGGCAGGTTAAATTCATGTTGAGAGGCTGAAAGTGGCTAAAACCAGAGTGAATGTACCTATTGCTCCATATGTAGAGGCAGGAGGTGTGAATGCAGAACAGTTTCCTGTTCCCCATTGTCATCTAGTGCAAAGTTTGGATAGCAATGCAGCACTCCTCTACTTTTCTTGTGAAAATTCACCAGAATCTAAAAGTTGGCTAATGTGGTCTGAGGCCAGTACATTACAGCAGGAAAAAGACAGAGGGGTGAGGAAAGATAGGGGAAAGGCAAGGGAAGTTGATGCAATCCCCCTGGAAGAAAATGTCCCTGGTAGTTATGTTTAATTCAGTTTAAGATTCTGAGAAGCATTATACAGCTTCTGGACCTGAAGTGCACAATCTTTCAAGGTTAATTTAACTGTATGGTTATAACCTAGCTGCTTTAAAAACTTGTACCCAGACACCCAAGAAATGTCTTAAGTTCTAATTTAATTATTTTAAAAACCAAGTACATGCAGTGGCTCTTGGGCAGATGAGGGAAGTTTCTTTTGAGTGTTTCATCTCTCATTTTATTATGCTTAAGTAATTCCTAACTTTGATGATTTGCTTGGCCTCAATTGACATATGAAAAAAGAAGCCTTATAGCAGTGTATAAATCTGTGATAATCACTCCATCATTATACAGTATAACCTTTTGAAGCAGGAATTGTAAAGCTCCTCTGTCTGTATTCAGAATTCATCAGAAAGCTATTAACCCTTGTCTTTTATAAACATAAGAAAATGCCACTTGTAAGAAACAGCAGAAGCAAGCTAAAGCAGAGCTAAATTATTTGAGCTGGAACTTTGATGTACATTTTGTTAGAGTTCTGCTATCCCAAAATCCAGATATGTCAGGTTGTGATGAATTTTTTTCTGGTGTGATGAATACTAGATTCCTAAGTCAGAATATTCTCATCTTTCCAGTTCTTTTCCTAAGCTAAATAACTGTGTCTAGAAATAGGCAGTGTGATAGTACTGTAAATCAATGGGGGAATTAGTAATTAATGTCCATATGTGTAAGCTGAACAAAGGTTCGTGAGCCATTTATGAATAGACACCCCCCCCCAGTTAATTTATTCTTGTTGTTATTAAATTATTATTATTCTCAGGTGATAGAGGTGTAAGGTGACAAAGGCTTTCTGACTTCACACAGTGTGTAACAGGTATTTTACAGCCCCTGAAAAGTGTTATCAACTAATGATTCCAGGATGAAAATTATGTTGAAATCTTTATTCACTATTGTCTTTTCTCCTCCCCACAACAATTTCTTTGAGGATGTTCCCCCATTTACTTATGATAACAGTGTATGATATTAATCAGTCTCAGAAAACAGTCAACATTGGCATCTTTACTAGGAGATTTATGACGCACTAGTTGTTTGAAATCATAAGAATATTCCTCCAGTGACCTACTAATGCACATCCTGCAGAAAATGTGAAAACTCCTACTTTGGAAGTGTACCAGTGGCTTCTTGTTTTGGAATTATTTAGCAGATGCTTTAAATTTACCACATGATGTTTTTCTCCCCCACTTTTGCAGGTAGGCATGGATAATGCATAGGTAGTATACATATTCAGGGATAAAGACCTAGTGCTGAGCCCTGGGAACAACACAAGTGAAAGCTGCAGAAAAATGGTGTGCAGTAGGCACCAGTGAGGTTTTGTCTTCATTTACAACCACACTTGCACGTGATCACCAATTCCTACCTGTCATTTCCTCATCACTACCTGGAGTCCCCCTGCTAATTATTAAGGCACTTGCACCAAACATGATTGTCTCGATGGAATCCTGTTCAGATAATAGCCCAGATGAGCGAGACTTTGCTGTGGACATTGAAGCAGAGTGTCAGCCGCATGTGGGAGCTAAAGGAGAAGCCTGCATCGCTGCTTACTCACCGACTGCCTTTAGAGAGGCGTACTTGCTGAGCTCTTTGCCCGGGGGCTGCTGCTCGTAGGGGTTTGTGATCTGGCCCAGGCTGGGGTAGGAATGCTGATGTGCCATCTGAGGAAGGAGAGGAGATGCTGGCATGACGTTATTCATCTGCGTTGGATCTGAATGAAAGAAAATCAACAAGCATCAAGAAAAAAATACATCGGTCTTCAGGTTTCAACATCGTTGTCCAGTACAGATTAGACAGGGTATGTAATGAAGTTTAATGCAACCAAACTGTTTGCTGCCAAGGGGGAGTCTGAACACAGCAAGCTTGTACTTCAAACACTTAATGGCACGATTAAGGACTGATGAGTGCTTGTGGGTACCTCCTAACTTATGGATATAAAAGACCTTTGACTTCAAAATAGGTCTTGAAACAAATGAACACCAACAAAAAGGCTGCATTTCCCACAGCCTTGGGATGCAAACTGAAACTTGAGGTTTAGTCAAAGGTAGTTTGACTCATGGCAGTAGTACCTCTGTGTGCAGTGAATTAGCCGGGCAATTCACTATTAGTTAATAGGGAGCAGACTAGTTCCCTAGAAAGGAATAGTAGGTAGAGCTGAAAGAAAAATTACATTCCTATAACAAAAGCTTTTCTGTGTGTTTTTTTGTTAGTTTGGTTTTTTTTTTTACTTTTTTAACAAACGAAATATGTTTTGTCAAATCAGGAGAAACTTTTTTTTTAATTTCAATATTTTATATATATATATAAAAATACAGAATAAGTCGGTTTACTTTTTGAAAGACAAGTGTTATTTTGGATTGACAACCAGAAACTTCCCTATTGCAGAATTCCTCCCCCAAAAAATAATGCAACACTTTGAATTTTTTTGGTAAATTTGTTAAGTCAACCCTTTCACAGAAAGAGTTGCCCATTTTAATGAATTGCTATTTTCTAATAAATAAAGGCTCTCAGTAAGCTGCTATTTAGCTATAGTACTGGCATGTCTGATGTAGATAAGTGGAATTACTTTTCTCTTGGAGCAAGAAATTATGAAATCCTATTCCATTCCCATTCTGTCTCTAGAGTACAGCTGAGGAAAGTCTCTTACTCTAATGGCTTGAACCATAAAAGAGCTGACCTCTCTTTTCAAACCATCCATATCTTCAGAATGTCTCTTTTTTTTCTGGTTGCATGTGTAAGTACACTTCTGAGGAGGAATGCTGGCACAGCCATTTTCCCTGAAAGGGCAGCTGTAAAAATACCACCATGGGGGAGACCTTTAAAATAAGGAACGTGTCAACCTTTTCCTGCTGCTGTCTGGAGTTGTTTGGGGTTGGGTTTTTTTCCTGAGTAGAGCTAAATCAGCACTTCATAGATGCTACCACTGTGAAGTTCCCTCATCATTTCATCTGTCAAAACATCACCATTTCACTGCTGTGGAAGTACTGTGAGGAACAATATTCTACATTCATTGCCAGTGACTTGCAAAAGCAACGTAAATAAGGGCTACTTCACCAGAATTGTTTTTCTCACTGGGTATCTTACTTAGGCCCATCAGTTTTTACTCGGTTGTCTTTTTAAAAGTAGTGAAGAAAGTTGCCCCAAAATGTGCTGGAGAAAAGGAAGGAGGTGTAATTTGTGTCTTCTGGGTGTTCAGTGGCAGACTGCTGTTACTGGGTTACTAATGTTGCTGCTGCTTGGTTCTTTGGCTGGTAATGGAGATGTAAAGAAACACATTTTCCATTTTCAGGACTCCTCTTTGTCTTGTTAAAAGCCCAGAACTCTCCTGAATTTTGAACTTAAAGCAAATTAATGACAGTCATCCTTTAAGTGCCACGCTAACTGCACAGTGCCCCTTACTCATACCCAGATGCTTACACAAGACTAAGTCATTCCTTAGAAAACACAGTTTAAATTACTCATTCCGTTGGCCATTTGCACAAAGTAAATTAAGCAAAAGGCCAAACTCTGCTAAAGCACATTGAGCTATATTGAAGAACAATTCCTGTGTATAAGGAGACTAAGAGTTGGTGGCCTCCTCTCTGCCTACTACCACTGAAAAGGAAGAGTTTGGTAAAGCATGCTGGAGCTCTCCAACAAAAGCTACATGTCTGCTGGGCAGAAAATGAGGCAAAAAGAAAAACAGAAAAGATCTGCAGATGTTGAAGAGTGCTTTTGGTTGTTATGCCCCTTAAGAGATCTAGGCATAGAAAGGTTTTTAGCTGGTAAATGAAGCAGAAAATGAGAACTGGAAGGAAGCAGCACCAAAACCAGTGTACACCTAGAGACAGTGGGGGTTAACATCCCAGCCCCCAGCAGGGAGCCTTTGGAAATGGTCAAGGCATTGGCTTCAAATCACAGAGCCAGTAGCTGATAAAGACTAATCATTACTTTATGTGCCTGTTATCTTGCCCTGTATCTCAGCATGTGCAATTAAAATGTGCATACAGATGTTAACAGCTAACAGTTTAATGAATTTTTCAAGTGAAAAAGCCTTTTTGGAGTTTTTCCACCCATCCCCAATCGTGAATGTTGGAGTTGCTTCAGTGTGCAACCAAAATATGTTGGTTGCTGTAGTTATGCTGCACTCTGTCCAGTTAAGATGGTGTCATATCTAATTCATGCCCTTCATTCAGAAACCAAGGAGTGGGCATCTCAGCAATTATTAAATACTAATAAGAACCCACAGTCACGTGGATGAATCTGGAAAGACAAGGCACAAGCTCCACGATGGTTGGTTGTTTTCCTGCATTGCTCATAGAATCTATTGTGCCGTTCACCTGTTTTGATTGTTGATGTCAATAAGCTGATGGGTTATGAGAAGTACTCAGGGTTAGAGAAAGGGATGCTTGCAGGCTGCTAGCAGTAGTAAGCTTGTTCACTGTTTGAGAGCCAACAACCTGCCATGAGCATCGCTTAAGCTCAGCCACTATCCTACTCTTCTTGAGCCATGGGAGAGTGAAACCTGTTGTGCAGGGTGGCCTGGGGAATCGTTCCTTGCTGTAGCAATGAAGCCAATGATTTTGTGCTTGAAAACAGGGAAAATGAAAAATTCCATAGGCACAGAATGGAGTCTATTAGTAAATGAGCAAAAAGAAAAGAACAAATGAGAGAGGCGACGCACTAACAAAGCAGGAGAGGATGGGGGAAGGGCAGGAAAGCAGAATGTGATTTTGCTATAAAAGCTACCTGCAGACACACACACAAAAGAAAGGAGAACAAGACAGACAAAAGAAGACTGGGAAGTCAAGAGGGAAAAAAGGGAAAATCCAGAGTAAAAGATAATAATAGCTGAGCATTTTCAGATACTCAAGAGGAAAAGATACATCCTGAACTAACTAAAATTGTAAATAACAGCTATGAAAACAAGATGGGGCTGAGTGATTTGAGAATACCTCTATAAAATCACTCCCTTCCCATCCACAGTCACCAACATAGGTTTTTACCTCTTCGCTCTTGTGTGTATTAAATTGAATTCCAAGACTAGCTCATCCAGTACTTCAAATCCATACTCACATTCCTACAAGCCTCACCAACAGAAACTGTAGTTGCTATTTCTGAAAATTCCTGGATATGATGAAAGCTGTGCTATTTTAACAACTTGAGTATGCCTGTAAAGTAATTCCTTTCAGACCAGTTCCTGCTTGGATAATAAGACTCTTCTCCATTCATGGAACTAGAGCCTCCCATTGGGGTGAAACTCAAATCCTTGGCCTATATACTTGCTCTTGCCTCCCTATAGGTGGTCCCAATGCTGAACTGACTCCCTGAGGTTTTGTAGGTGTGCATTTTCCTACATCCATGTAGGATTTTTTTTTCTATCTTTATAGGTACTGTATTGCCATTATAATTGTCTTTTATTTTATTTATTTTTTTTAGATTCTTTGCCTCTTCAGATTTGCATTAAATATTGTTTTTACAGGCTATCCACATCTAGAGCATCATTGCATGCAGGAGCATTCAAGGGTATGTTCTGCACCAGATGGCACATCAGAAGCAGGCTGCACACCCATTAGATCATGCACATGTTTGTGCACTTACAGACAACTACGTCATGCATGTAGTCCCTCCAGCTTAGTAGCCGCTCTGTTCAGTGCTAGATGTGTGACAGGAGGATGCAAGAGCCCCAGTAGTGTTTGCATGCATAATTGTCTCTGAAATCTGTGTTTATCCTTTACATGAGGGCCAGTGCCAGGAAACAGCAATGCAGATTATGTCCAAACCCAGCAATCTTCTTACACCCTTTGCTTGCATTAACTGCTACAAATCAGCCACGTTCTCCACATACTCATAAAATGATATTTCAGCTCTTGTTAAACTAATGGCACTCTTCACCAATGGTTTCCACTATCTAGTACAAGTCCTTAAAGGAAAGTATTCCTGCTATCTAATATTAATTTCTCTGCCTTTCAATGCAGTTGATTTTGTATTTTAGCAGGAACAGAAGCTTGCAATCCCACTTCGCCATTCATTATTCCACATGCTTTTTTTTCCACTTTTCAAATATTTATCTATTTTCTGAAGAAGATAATTTCACTCATTTCAATCTTTCTTCATCTGCCAGTCTTTCCAAGCTTTGATTGTGTAGTACTGTCATTTCTCAACACTTGTAGCCTTGCAGTGCANATTCAGAAACCAAGGAGTGGGCATCTCAGCAATTATTAAATACTAATAAGAACCCACAGTCACGTGGATGAATCTGGAAAGACAAGGCACAAGCTCCACGATGGTTGGTTGTTTTCCTGCATTGCTCATAGAATCTATTGTGCCGTTCACCTGTTTTGATTGTTGATGTCAATAAGCTGATGGGTTATGAGAAGTACTCAGGGTTAGAGAAAGGGATGCTTGCAGGCTGCTAGCAGTAGTAAGCTTGTTCACTGTTTGAGAGCCAACAACCTGCCATGAGCATCGCTTAAGCTCAGCCACTATCCTACTCTTCTTGAGCCATGGGAGAGTGAAACCTGTTGTGCAGGGTGGCCTGGGGAATCGTTCCTTGCTGTAGCAATGAAGCCAATGATTTTGTGCTTGAAAACAGGGAAAATGAAAAATTCCATAGGCACAGAATGGAGTCTATTAGTAAATGAGCAAAAAGAAAAGAACAAATGAGAGAGGCGACGCACTAACAAAGCAGGAGAGGATGGGGGAAGGGCAGGAAAGCAGAATGTGATTTTGCTATAAAAGCTACCTGCAGACACACACACAAAAGAAAGGAGAACAAGACAGACAAAAGAAGACTGGGAAGTCAAGAGGGAAAAAAGGGAAAATCCAGAGTAAAAGATAATAATAGCTGAGCATTTTCAGATACTCAAGAGGAAAAGATACATCCTGAACTAACTAAAATTGTAAATAACAGCTATGAAAACAAGATGGGGCTGAGTGATTTGAGAATACCTCTATAAAATCACTCCCTTCCCATCCACAGTCACCAACATAGGTTTTTACCTCTTCGCTCTTGTGTGTATTAAATTGAATTCCAAGACTAGCTCATCCAGTACTTCAAATCCATACTCACATTCCTACAAGCCTCACCAACAGAAACTGTAGTTGCTATTTCTGAAAATTCCTGGATATGATGAAAGCTGTGCTATTTTAACAACTTGAGTATGCCTGTAAAGTAATTCCTTTCAGACCAGTTCCTGCTTGGATAATAAGACTCTTCTCCATTCATGGAACTAGAGCCTCCCATTGGGGTGAAACTCAAATCCTTGGCCTATATACTTGCTCTTGCCTCCCTATAGGTGGTCCCAATGCTGAACTGACTCCCTGAGGTTTTGTAGGTGTGCATTTTCCTACATCCATGTAGGATTTTTTTTTCTATCTTTATAGGTACTGTATTGCCATTATAATTGTCTTTTATTTTATTTATTTTTTTTAGATTCTTTGCCTCTTCAGATTTGCATTAAATATTGTTTTTACAGGCTATCCACATCTAGAGCATCATTGCATGCAGGAGCATTCAAGGGTATGTTCTGCACCAGATGGCACATCAGAAGCAGGCTGCACACCCATTAGATCATGCACATGTTTGTGCACTTACAGACAACTACGTCATGCATGTAGTCCCTCCAGCTTAGTAGCCGCTCTGTTCAGTGCTAGATGTGTGACAGGAGGATGCAAGAGCCCCAGTAGTGTTTGCATGCATAATTGTCTCTGAAATCTGTGTTTATCCTTTACATGAGGGCCAGTGCCAGGAAACAGCAATGCAGATTATGTCCAAACCCAGCAATCTTCTTACACCCTTTGCTTGCATTAACTGCTACAAATCAGCCACGTTCTCCACATACTCATAAAATGATATTTCAGCTCTTGTTAAACTAATGGCACTCTTCACCAATGGTTTCCACTATCTAGTACAAGTCCTTAAAGGAAAGTATTCCTGCTATCTAATATTAATTTCTCTGCCTTTCAATGCAGTTGATTTTGTATTTTAGCAGGAACAGAAGCTTGCAATCCCACTTCGCCATTCATTATTCCACATGCTTTTTTTTCCACTTTTCAAATATTTATCTATTTTCTGAAGAAGATAATTTCACTCATTTCAATCTTTCTTCATCTGCCAGTCTTTCCAAGCTTTGATTGTGTAGTACTGTCATTTCTCAACACTTGTAGCCTTGCAGTGCAGCTTCTGAGATCAGGTTCTACCCTCAGTAATAGATGGAGTTGTCTTACTCTGTATGTAATGGCATCCTAAGTCATCCCTGTAAGTCTCTGTCCCTTATGATACACAGCCTGTTTTGTTTTCTTATCGGTGATACTAGTCATGTGAGTAGTTGTGTTTTCCCTAAATGTTATAGCTCTGAGAGAATACATCTTTTTCGTGGCAATTTATGCTAGCCAGTTATCTGTTATGCCTCTGCTCTCACAAAAAAAAAGTCTTGTAACACAGACAACCTACCCGTCTAATCACCATCACAAAAAGGATCTGAGATGAGTGGGATGGCATTTCATCCAGGGAAAAAAAAATGTTTCTGTTTAATGGAAGTGACAGTCTACAGTGTAAAAGCCTGTCATCAAACACACTGTCTTGTGCCTTCCCCTGTCCTGTCAGGTGCCTGTAGGAGTGGGTCCCATGCTGCATGCTGTGCTCTTGGCTCTCCATGGTGCCACGGAATGCCAGTGCCTCCCAGCAGCTCACATCCAGTGCCCTGTGCTTTCACTGCCTACATGATTCACTTCTTAGGCTGCTGCTCTCCTTCCGTGGCAGAGGTTGCATGGTCTTCCACATCTGGATATCCTCAGGGGATTTCTGAGGAGAAGCTTTTACCCCCAAACCAGAAGACTGCTGGATGCAGCAGTATCTTCAGTTAGGTGTTCAGATTCAAAAGTGCACAAAACTCCTCATGATGCAATGGGCCTTGGAACTGTGCTGGCTGCATGGAACATAAGCAAGTGAAGCATATCCCCTGCTGCACCCCTTGGTGAATCAGCAGGGTTCATAGTGCTGACTCACACCCCAATTCCTGTTGGCTCATGTTGAAAATGACAGGAAAGAGGATGGCATCGTAACTCTCAGCACCTTGGTGATCTACTTGCAGACACTGGTGAAGACAGTTGTGGTGGATGCAGTCCTTGAGGTAGGGAGATTCATGAGCTGATGTTCAGAGACACTGCCACTCATCTGGACATGGAAAAGAAGGTCAAGGAGTCAGGTCAGGAAATCCACGATGCTCTGTCCTTGATGCATCTCTTAGGAGGAACAGCTTTTTCTCTGACAGGGGAGATAAACTGCTGAGACATAGCAGTGACTGGGTAGTCAGAATGCTGTTGTTGCTCAAACAATGCCCCATACCCATTTTTAAATGGCAAAATTCCCAAGTTTCCTTGCAGTGCAGTGGAGTTCTGTGCTGCTGTCAGACAAGGGCACACACTTGCAAACAGATGGACTCTCCATTCTCAATACTTTCCTCTGAAGTGCAGATGAGGACAGCACCAATTTTACAATACAAATCCTCCCACCTCCTCTCCTTTCATTTTCCATCTACATCCTTCAGGTAGTTACCTATGTGAAAGCCAGAGATTGTATTTCTTTAAATAATGATTTTTAGAGGGGAGTGAAATACAAAAGAAGGAAAATCAGTAGTAATGTGGACAAAGAGGTGTGAGGCTCCACCATCATCTGAGTCACACAATGTTCCTGTGAAAGGGTCTTTTTCTTACTGAATTTGCTGCTGCACATGATGTCTCAATCTATGGGAATTCTTTCTATGCATGAGAATCTTATTCCTGTGAGCTGTCCTGGCCTCCATGCGACAGATTACAAATGGCAAAGGAGACAACTGCCTCTGTGTATCAGTTACATTCTGGTGGCTGAAGCTTCCCACTGCCTTCTAAATGAAGCCTCTGATGCTGTGAGGTGCTGAATTCCCTGTGGTCACAGTGGTTTAGGAGATGGGGCCTTCATCATGTTTCAGGTTTGGGCTTCTTGTTTCTGGTTAGGCTCCAAGTGTGTAGGAGCAGAGTTCTGTGAAATCAGTTGGCTGTTTTGCTGCCATCTGAGGAGGGTGGGAGTGGGATATCACTGGCCCTGTGACTAAACTGGCTGGAAGCCCCTCTCTTCTGCTTCCCATTTCCCTTGGGCTCTGTACCATGGCAGTCACATTCCTGTCATGTTTTCTGGGCTTTGCAAATGCAGGACAGTCTGAGGTAGATTTTTCACACAGAATTGTATTATGCATCTCCTTTTTCAAAGGTTATTTTTTGGTGTCCTCTGAAGGTTTGCTTTCCTTCATAATTGCTAACAACCTGGCAGACTTCTAATCCTCTGATAGGATTTGTGACATTATAATCTTCTCTAGAGCAACCCATTGTGGCTTCACAAACAGAGGATTAGCACCTTTAAGAAGGCAATAAGCAGATGAACTCTGGAGATACCAAGACCCTGCTTTCCTATCAGTTTCCAGTGCTGGAGCTGTGGGAGGGCAGGGAGTGGTGCTGTGTTCTCACACCCACCCACGCTTCTGGTTTGCTTCATCTTCTTTTGCCTCCAGTAGCAGAGTTGAGAAATTAATTAAACCCACCAGTTAGACACACTCTGAGCACTGCAAATATCATTAGCTATGCAAATTAAGAAAAGATAAATTCGGCAAATTTGACTTACACAACAGAGTTTTGTTTTGCCCAGAAGAATGTTCTTTACACTTTCCTGTAAGGTGTCTGTTGTTTTACAAATAAAACACTTCTGTACCTTTTTACATAGAGCCTGCTGAGATGTGTGCCAGCTTAGATTCTTTGTTTTGCCTTTCAGTGAAATTACTTTTCCTCCAATAATTAATATACTTGATGGGAATGTGCCTGTCATTATAGTACTTATTCTAAACTTGACTATGCCTTACTTTAGTGTTTTACCATCATGGTTATTTGTGACCAGTAAGTGTAAATTTTTCTGCAGCTTGAATACATACAAATTCCCTTCCTTCAGCCATTCCACTGGTTCTTCTGTTAGCTATCCTAATATACCAACTAGTTAGAAGAAGACTAGACAGGATAAAAATGATGAAAGCCAACACGTTAGCAGCCCCATGTCTTTATTTGCTGCTCCATCTAAGCAGTAACTTAGTGGTCTCCTGCCTATAGCTTGTGGGTAACAAATTCCCTGCAGGATTCTCACATTGTTCACAGGAAAATGCAATTGAAGAGTTGGGATTTAAGGCAAAGATAGAGGTAAAATTGGAAGCAAGTTGCTCAGTGTTGTTCCCCTTTAGTCAGAAAAGGTTGAGGACAATTTCACTAACTAAGCTGTTGTGGGCTTTGAGGAATATTTAATGATGTATCTCACCTGAGCGCATCCCCATGGCATATTGTGTCCTGACGTACTTGACCCAGCAATGAAGAAGAGTGTGCTTTTTCCTCTCTGGCATAATTTAGTTTATTTTTTTAGAGTCATTTCAGAGATTAAAAAATATCAGTGTACCACAGAGAAACTGTAATATTCAGTTATGGATCTCTTCTTTCCCAATCTCAATCTGCAAGTCTTATTAATGTCAGTGACATTTTTGTTTTGTTAGCCTGTGTTAGGCAAACACAAACTCAGAGAAAGAGCTCAGAAGGTCAGTGAAGAATTCTGTTCTCAGAGAAATAGCCATAATTTATTTTCTTTTAGAGCAGCAGAGAACAACATTTCCTGATTACAGGTAGGGGACATGTTACCTTTTTGCATAGAACCACAGAAAATTTCTGTGATTTGTCTGCTCTTTACTGTCTCATTCCTATCCTCTGTTTGTTTAGGTGGTTATTCTCATACATAGAACATTGTGTCTCATTTATTAGGGATGCACCTTGGTTTTGCACACTGATTTTTCTGTTATTTGGGATCTCTTGAAGTCTAATTCTGTTCTTTGAGGTCTTTCAGCTTAGTGTTGTCCACAGTTGTTTAGAAGTGTATGTGTGCTCTGTCCCATTGTCCTCCTCATGAATGCAAATATTGCAGAACATTTGAGACAAGAAATCCCTGCAGAGTTCTGTATAGCCTTCCATGTCAAAAAACTAATATATTATAACTGGGGACTGTTCTCTAAATAGATACATAAATAGATAAAATAAATGGGTTTTAGACCGTTTTGCACTTATCTTGAAAACTTGCTTCTAGATTTGCACATAGCTTCTGAAATCTTACTAAAAATCAAGGTTTATTATAGCTACAAATTTCCCCTGTCCAAAGGAGAAGCCTTGAGTCCCTTCTTGAAGTGTGCAGGATGAATCCTTCTGGAGCACCAATTAGAAACAGGTTATGATTTTTCCAGGTGCTCTTGAAACCTGCCCCTCCTGTCCTCAGGTGTGACCCCCTCCCTCTTCTGAGCCTGATTTTGGTTAGTTTCTTGAAACTATTGTATTTTTTAATGAATACTGAAGCACTGTCTTCTAAACGGGATAATTTGATTCTTTCAATCCTCAGATATTAGCTTTTAATAACTAAAAATGAAACATAAAAAAAAGTATTTTAAAGTGCTATATATGGTTGCCTTTTAGTCAGCAATAAGCTTTATATAAGTAAGTATTTCTATGGATTTCTGTACAATAGTATAACATTTAGTTAGTTATATGATGTGTTCTGTATTAGTATTTCAATAACTGCTAGTTTCAAATTATTGTCTACTTAGATTGTGTCATTTTATCCAAATATATGTGCAAGAGTTTTAGGGGACAAAATCAGATGAGACAGAAAATCAGACAAATAGCTTCTCTTGGAAGAGAAAATGCCATCTTTGGGGCTAAAAGTAGCAGGTTCCTAACTTCTCTCTTATTTTTAGCCCATCTCATTTGCTTTAGGCCTCTGAAGTGAAACTTGAAATATAATAATACAAGTAAAGTAAACTAAGGAGTATTATTTTCCTTTTTTAACATTTCTGTAATGTTCCCATTTTCTTTGGAACCTTTGGATGTAAAACTCAGCTTCTGTCTCAATCCCCATATTCTAATTCCTGTAATTTCTGTAATCAACAGCATCCATGCCCATGGTCTGCCATGCAGCATAAAGATGACCTAGTTCTATTTAAACATCAGAGTGGTAACTCTAATGCTAAATAGACATTAATGAACAGATGTTTCAATAAATTAGAAAATCCTGTTGCTTTGAAGAAACAAATGTCAATGGCTTTTAAAAGGCACCTGACCAGAGGCTAAGATTAGCCAAAGCACAAACATTTCCTTCCAGATAGTCTTTCCTGCAAGCAGTTGTCAGAGTAACTGCAGAAGGCTGGGCACAGGTCACTCTGCCCCTCAGAAGAAAGCAGAAAGGGGGACATTACCACAGCTAAGTTGCTTAGTCAAGAACCCTCTTCCAGCTACACAACTGGGATGAAATGAAAGCTGGGAAAAGCCTCCACCTGTCCAGTGGTGGAAATAAGAATGGATTAGTCATGTAAGGCTGAGCAGATGAGCTTGTGTGAGCCCTTGTGCTCCTGTGCAGAGCATGCATTCCCAGTGCTGCCAGTGCTGCAGCTGGGGCACTGGGACAAAACCAGTGTCCTGAGGGTGTGGCTTGTGCACCATCCTCTTCCATCCTGCCATGCCAGAGTTAAAGCTGAGACCTCCTGTTCTTCCGGACACAGAACTGTTCTCTGGTGCAGGGTTCCCCTCAGAGCCTTTGCTTATTTCTGTTTTCCATTATTCTAAGTTAGCTCCTTTTCTGTGTCTTCCTTCTCTGTAATCTGTGCAGGGAATGGCCAGTTGGCTCTGTGTCATCTTCAGCCATGGCTTTGCTTCCAGCTTCTAGCTGTCTGTGCTTCACTTCCCTGAAAAAAACCCCATCTTGCACTGCAGAAGTCTGTACATCTCAGAGAGGCAGGGATAGGATATGGATCCATGAAAATATCTCCAGCCTAGCTCTGGTCTCCACTTCTTGTCTGGAGACACAAGGTAACTGTCTCTGAAGCCATCCTTACCCCTGCTCTGTCTCATATGGCTCTCTATGGACCCTTCTATTCACCCTTCTCTCTTACTCATTACAGATTGTAGCATGGGATAATTCATAAGTTGAGGATGAAAATGTAGACCTGATTTTGAAAACCCTCTTATTTAGGGCAAGGTTTTGATCAGTGCTCAGGCTACTAAATACGAGTTATTCCATTCTCAGTCCTTTGCAAACATATGGGGGTGTGTTTGCTCTGATGCCCTGGAGGTGTTTCTAAGGTACTCATGACAGACATGTCTGATTTAAGGATTTTACTTAGTTTATTCAGTGCCAGTCCAAATGAAAAGCTGCTGTCTCACAGTCCTTTACCTTTCAGTGGGGTAAGTTGGGTGAGTTTGCTGAATGTGAGAAACCTTTGGAAACTGGACCTTTTCCCTCTTGACAAATGGAGACTGGAACAGAGATACAGGGTGATGGGATTCAGTAATTTGTTACAATGGCACTAAATCAAATATAAGTTCCTTTAAGAACCATGATTAGCTAATACAAAATGATGAATGGGAGACTGGGACAGTTTATTTAGCAATGATGTTAATTAACAGTGCTATTGAACCCAAGTGTGTCTTGGCATACGAACAACATCCAGGGCAGATTTGGAGTGCCTGACCAGTGCTACCTGCTTAAAGTAGAACGTATTAGCAGGCAGGTTGCATAGGGGACTGAATTTATGTCCCTTTGTAAAATGGCCTTTTTTGTCATTTCTGTCTCCTTCCTGCACTGTTGTCATCCACTGGTATTTCACAGTGCAGTTCTTCATCTCAGAAATAAAGTACATGCCCAAAAGGAAAAGTAAAATTGATGCTTCTATTCTCAGACATTTCTAGTTATAACCTATTACTCTGCATACATTATTTTTAATGAATTGCAGAATGCCTCTTTAGCTTTCTCAGAATGTCTTCCAAGAACAAGGCTTTGTGGACTCCTGCCAGGCACACACATACGTATGATTTGTATGCTGTCCTTTTCTTGTTGGTAGCAAAACTGTTTTGGCAACAGCCTTCCTACACTTCCTGCAATTGCATCTTGCTCTAAAACTTGTAGAAGCCAAAGCCTCAACCTTCTCTGCCTCAGTATCAAACCCAGTCAGCTGCTGAGGGACCCAGCTTTCTGGGGGCTTTCATTTATGACAGCTTCAATCAAAAGCCCCTGGAAGAACTGAAAATCCATGAACAGCATCAACAGGAGCTAGGCATGGGGTCAGCTCTGATCCCCAGCACTTTCACCTGCCTGGAAGGTTTTGCTTGTGAGGGAGAAGGTTTCTGCACAGCTGACTGAAGCAATGAGCTCTTTCAGTGTTATGTAGATGATTATGAAAACTTTGCCATGCAATCTTATTATTATTTATTTAACCCTGATGTGTTAAGAACTTGCCAGGCAGAAAAAAGCAGTCTTTGCCCTGAGGGGAGCCTGATAGAAGCTTAGATATTTGGATGCCTGTGAACTTCCTCTGTGGCCAAAGGCTATGTCCTTGTATTAATTCTGTCAGAACTATTGCTTCTCACAGTGTGTTACTGTAAATAATCTCTGTGTACAAGAACAGATCATTACTCAAACTTCCCACAGAAACTCAGTGTGCTGTAAATGTGTTTCACTTTGTCTTTATTAAATTTTACCTCCACCTTTAATCAATGCTACTTCAGGAAAATTCTCTCTGTATTATATATTTACAGCCAGAAATACTGTGATTAACAGTTCCTTTCCAGTATAATTAAAGATAAATCACATAGCAATCAATCTTCCCTTCTGTATCTTAGATATGGATTTTTTTACCATCTTCTAATCTTTTATGTAATATTTCAATGACCTCTTATACAACTGTCTTGATTTGCCCAAGGGTGATTCTTGCTGCTAGTTGTAGTGATCCCTGTGCTTGGTTTGTAGAAGAACCTGCTGTGATTTCTCTCTCTTTCCAAGGAGAAAAAAAGCAGATGTTTAGTTGAGCAGTAGATGTGGACTCAATCCTGACTACACCACAATGGCCTTGTGTGCTGGTGAGGAGTCAGGAAAGGAAGTATCCATCAAAGTTTTCCATCAAAGGAAAAGAAAAAAAAAGAATTTGAAACAGAGTTTGTCTTTGTATCTACTGAATATAACCATTAGAAAACATTATATACACAGAAACAGGATAGGGCATCAGAGCAGCTTTTCTTTCAAATACTGCATCTGTCTTATGTTGGAATTACTAAATGCTCATTAATCCTAAATGGTGCAGAAAGTTGTAGCAGAAAGAAAAATTATGTACTTATACATATTTCATTGAGTGTTCTGGATATTAATGATGCACTAGCCACACAGAACATGGAAGCTCATAGTGTGTCCAGCTTCTCTCCACATTTTCATGAGGTTTTTATTTGTTTGCAATGAGAGAAACTTCAGTGCATTTCCAAGATGTAGCAAGAGTCTGTGGTTTGCCTGAAACAGGGTAAGATGGAGAAAGCTGAGAACTCTGAAACTGTTTTCCACAAATAAATTCCATAGAAATGCCTCTGTGTGTCAACAGTTATTGCCTTCATTGAAATAAACTGTGAGATCTCTCACTCTTCAGATGGGAGACAGACCCAGAAGGCAGATAAATATGTGCTTAAGTGCCAGTTAGGAACCTGTTTGGCCTTGGCAAGACTGAAACTTGTACTAGAGCTTTCCTGTCTCTTCTCTTAGAAACTGGGTAAGAAGGGAATAGGTTTTTTCCTGTCTTTTTATTTTTTTGTTTATTGGTTGGGTTTGTGTTTTGTTTTATTTTGCTGCGTTATTTCATGTGGCTGGATGAGCACCCTTCACTTAACTCTTCCTTTTCACAAAATAACAGAGGCACAAAGGGCATGTCTCTCATTTATTTGCAGCTGTCTCCAGTTGACTAGAGACTGGTGAAAGAACCTTTAATTATTATAAGGGAAATATAAATGGGGGACAATTTCGATGTTGCAGGCAGTCTTGTCTTGTAGGTGGATATGAGTATCTCTTTGTTTCAGAATGCTAACTATTGTCACTTCCCAGAAAGGTTTCCTTAGAAAACAGTGTTTGTTCATATTGGTAGTTGGACTTCCTACTGTGCATTTAAAACAAAGACTTGAGAGATTCTGCTAAGCTAAAGACAGGACCACTGAAATGGGTCCAGAGGATGGCAACAAAAGACTGGAAGGAATGTCCTATGAGGAGCAGCTGAGGATTTGATTGTCTAGTCTGGGGCAAAGGAGGCTGAAGGCCAAGCTCATTGCTTTCTACAGGTTCCTGAGGAGACAATGAATTAAACACCTATTTTCCAGAAGTACTTTTTGCAAGTAAACTATACATCCTGTGCTTCAGGATATAAAAATGTGTGGCTTTTCTATGGAGCAAATTTGAAAACACTTGCTGTGGTTTGTAACAAGTTACTCTGCTAGCAGCAAGGTTGCTGAGTTTTTATTCCTCTTATAACCAGTCTGCTTGGGGAGCCACATTGCTCAGCCACTGGTGTACTCTGCTGTAGAATGGAGAACACAAACAGTATTGAGGAGGGGAGGGAGGAGAAGCAGTGATTTGACATTGGAAATCTGAACCTGTAAACTGTCAGCTCTGGGCAGGAGTAGATTTGAGTTAGAAGGGTCTCTGAGTACAGTGCTGAAGCAGGGACAGCTGTGTCTGAAAGAGCTCAGCACTTCTAATGCCAAGCCAGCCTGTCCCAGGTAGAGCAGGTACTACAAATACCCATGTCTGGCCCATTAGTCATGTAAAGTCCTGACCCAGTTGAGGGCAGGAAGGGACAAGAGCTTTCACCCGTAATATTTTCTTTTCCAGATGGGACCCATTTGCTAAGAAGTGCTTGAGCACAATGTATTAAACCTTTAGAAGACCCCCCCAGTGGCACCATGCAGACACTTGACTGTTTCTGGATAAGGGCACATGCCTGCAGTGGGTACCATCCTGGTGGTGGGACATTTGCATTGCCTGCAGTGCCATTTGGAGAAACCCCCTTACAGGAATTGCTGCCTTTTGAAGTTCAGCCTTCCACCATGCAAACTGCTTGTGCAGGGAAATAGCCAAGATTTGCATGAGGCACTGGAAAACGTGTTATCAAATGTTCATCTATCCTCCTCTGAATAAGTTTAGTTCATACCTATTTTTAGGTAGAATTCAATTAAGCACCGTCAGAGCCAACATCAACAGCACAGAATGATACAGCTGTACGTAGCCATAAGCAACAGTGTCAATAAGCTAAAATCTATTACTCTTGTGTGTTTTTGTTGTGATTGTCTCCAAAAACAGAATTGAGAGGTATGTGCTAAACCTCTGAAAGTTTTGGCAGTTATTGTATGTTAGCAGCATTTATGTATGAAGCAGACATTACACTTGCAGCTGTGTAAACGTGTTGATGTGCTGTATCTGTGCCTGGTTCATAGAAAAGCTCTCTTTGGGTAGTATGACTGCACATGCTGGACAGCACTATGATATTAGGGGTTAGAAGAAGAAAGGGTTAAAGGCTCTGGGTGCTGGAGTCCATTCTCTGTGGCTGCTGTGGTGGATACTCCTGTGTGGCCCCTAAGGACACCACCAGGAGAATGATACATTATAAAAGCCAGTTGAAATCATCTGTGACCACTCTGTTTTTAGGAAGAAAGCCTAAAAAATAAACTTTTCTGGTAGGAGTTTCTTCCCTGTGAGAAAGGGCAGCTTTGCCCCCTGGTTAATGGATGGGGCAATGTGTGCAAGCTGGCTGTCCCAGTGGCTTCCTTACTGGGCTACAAGGGGATGCCAATAGCCTTGTACATAGGAAATCTTTAAACTGTTTATTTGGGTGCAATACAGCTGGAAATATTGTGTGAATGTTACAGTCATAGAAAGAACTAAAAACACACCCAGAAAGAACTAAAAATACATAGCCAGGGAAGATTAAGGTGAAATAAGTGGTTGCCTGGGGAGGTTGACCACCCTCTCAAGAAGCAAACAGTTGAATCCCGATTTCAGGCTATGCTTTGGAGATCTTTTGAGAGCGACAAAACTAGACTTGTTTATAAAAGGCAATAATTCTGAGCAAATGCAAAGGGCTGTAGTTCATTGTTGAATTCTGAATTCACTGAATTGTCCTGCATCTGGGTAAGAATAACAAATGACACCAGTACAGACTGGGAGGTGATCTGCTGTTAGATTCTGTGTTAGAGGAGATGATCCTGCCTGGCAGGGGGGTTGAACTCAAAGATCTCCAAGGTCCCTTTCAACCCCTAATACTCTGTGATACTTTTATTTTCCAAAACACCAGAAGCTAAAAGAGTCTGTGCAAATACCTGAAGCCCTGTAGGAAAACTTTAGGCGCATGGCTCAACACTTATGAGTCTCAAGTGAATTGGTTTGATTTCAAAAGCAAGTGAGCAATTAGAACAGCCTAGTGAATGTCAACTAAATACAAGTATCATGAACATCATGTAGGTAAAATATTGAGTCTTAATTCTAGCTGTGTAAGATAATACCAATTTTGGTTGTGAATTCAGTTTCCTGTAGTAGTATATATGAGGAGAAAAATAACCAGAAATAAATGTCTGTGGGCAATTCAATTATAATTGCTGCTAGCATCACTTACATTTATTATTCATGTTCTTTTCCCCTACTCCTAAATAACATAAATCATTAGTAATGTCTTCATTCTTCAGGAAGGATAAAATGAGGACTAAATATGTAAATATTGTAAATTCAAGTAAGTACAATGTTTTTCTCTTGTCCCAAGTCTTCAGAAACAGACTATTTCACAAGAGCCTGAAAGAAAGCTGTTGTTTATCTCTTCGTTGTTCTCAGTGTGAAATCCATTGGGCTGTAATCCTGAACACATTTAAAGCCCATGGCATCAGGCCTCATTCCCAAGAATGTGATGCTCTCAGAAGAGTGGATTTGCAAAGGAGTGTGATGGAGACAGTTATCCAGCTCTCATGGAATTTGTGATTTGGAGTTTCAGCTAAAGCTGGTCAGAAATGCTTTGACTGGAGAATGCTGATTTGTGAAGATCAAAGCATTACCCAGGGGCAATTTGGTTTTAACCAAAAGCTAATGAGAAATGGACAGGTTTTGAAAGTTCTATCAGTCTCTGTCAGCTTATCTGCCAAGTACCTCTGCTGCATGCCCAGCAAGCTGATGGGGAAGCAAAAGCTCAGGGCTGGTCCCCAGCTCCCTCATCTTCTGCAGCACATCTGAGGAGCTGCTGGGGAGACAGCTCCAGCTCTTGGCTGGTGTGCAGCTTTCCTACTGCATCCATGTGGCACTGGGATTTTGGCTCTCCAGTTTGCAGCTCCTCAGCAGTTGTCTGCCCAGCTCTGCAGCTCTGTCCTATCCAGCGAGGCGTGGCACAGACAGAGCTTCAGGGGTGGGCTGGCCCTTTGCAAAGGGTGCCAGAATACTTTCTGTTCATGCAAACCATCAAATTCTGGAATTTCAAAACCCTTCCAAGCACAAAACATCATTATCTCTCATTACTTCGGTACTCTTGGTTGTAACTGTTGTGATTTTTTGTTGTTGTTGTTTTTGGGTAGTAAACAACAACCCAGGGACTCATATTCAGTCATTACTGAGCAATAATATATATCCAGAATTTCTCTGTCTTGCAGCTACTGTCTCCAAAACAACCCCAAAGTGCAGAACACATTCTCCTAGCAAATGCATAAGCAGAAAAAAAAAAAAGAATGCAAGCAAAATTTCATAATCTTTTCAAAATCTAGCTGCACTGCAAAAGCATCCTTCAGCCACGGGAGGTTTAATAAGAAACAATTCAGCATTCTGCTGACCTTTACAAGTTTAGCCTTTATGTAGGAATGAACCCTTTGAAAAGATTTCTAATTCAGTTGTCACAAGCAGGCAGCAGACATGTGGCTGAGCTGCTTCATGAGCAGGGGCTTCTTTTTGATCTTTGCAAGCACCAAGCTTGATCTGATGCTGTCTTCCTGGAGTTCTCAGCTGCCTGATCACTTCTGTTTTCTCACAGACAAAAGTCTGCTTGGAGAAAAGCTATGCATGTGATGAAGATAATGAGGACAATAAAAAGGTAGTCTTGGCAATTGATACATCCAAAAGGAGACCCTGTCTCTGTTCCAGGAACCCCACTGTGCCAAGCCAGTTGATGAAGGAGAAAGGATAATATAGTCATAGAATCACAGAATGCCCCAGGTTGGAAGGGACCTCTAAAGGTCATCTAGTCCAGAGCTGGCCCCAGCACACCAGGTGAGCTCTCCCCAGGGCAGAGCAGAGGGCTGGAATCACCTCTCTGGATCTGATGGCCATGCTGCTTTTGATGCAGCCCGGGATGGATTGGCCTTCTGGGCTGCCAGTGCCCATTGGTGGCTCCTGTCCAGCTTCTCAGCCACCAGAACCCCCAGGTGCTTTTCCACAGGGCTGCTTTCAGTCACCTCATCCCCCAGCCTGTGCTGATAATGAGGATTGTTCCAGTCAGGTAGGACTTGTCCTGACTGAATCCATGCTGGCTGGCTCAGATCCCTTCCCTGCCCTCTATGTGCCTGATCACCAGAAGCTGCATTTCTCAGTCTAGAGGGTTTTCTGGTTTCCACAGGAGTTCACTGAATTGCCAAACATTGCATTTTTTAGGCAGCTCAGCCAAAGGTCATCTCTGCTCTCCTCAGTGTAAAAATGCAAAGATTATGAATGGTGAGGTTCTCTCTTATGAATGGGGTGACCTTGTAGCCTTTATGGCAAGAGTTTTGGAGGTGTCAGTATATTCTGTCATTCCCTAAAGTGGCTTTTCCTCCATAGGCCTGCAGGAGCAGTTCTCAGCCATCACGGTGGGCTCACATGCAGTTAGCAGCAGCTGTGTTTGGCTGGGTGCTTGCTTGTGAACCTGGTCCTTGTGCCACTGGGACAGCCCAGAAGATGGATGTGTTGAATTTTGTCAGAACTCAGCTCCCTGGAAGCATAGGAGATGGAAGGCATTGCCAGGCTCCTCCTAGCCCTGGCTTACTTGAGCCCAGAAGTGCTGAGATGACCTTGTAGCAAGCAGAGCAGTGGCAGAAGGGCCTGCTCAAGGCACCAACTGGAGGAAGCACTTGCAGCACACCCAGTGCATTGGGAGGGTGATTCAGAGCAAATGGATTCAGTGATGCAGTGACTGGGTGGCTGAGTGGGAAGGGAGCCAGCTGGGCTTTTTCTTTAACTAGCATACCCAAGGACGTGAGTGTGAGAGTTATTTTGATGGGGTCAGAGGCATGGTGTATGGTATTATGCCTGCTGCAGTGGTGTGAATCCACAGTTCCCCCAGTTTCCTTCCTCTCTTTCATAAGAGAATGGCAGAAAGGAAAGGCAGGCAGCACAGCTCTGGGTAGTAAGGCACTGGTGGTCTTGGAATGCCTGTCAAGAGCAAAAGGCTCCTATGCTTCCCAAATATAATTTTTTGTCATTACAAATAGCTGGTAAGAGGCAGGAGAGAATTGCATTTATTTCTCCCACATGCTGTATATTTGAAGAAGTATCGTATAAGTGCTAGTGAAAAATACTATTTTATTTCTTTTTTATTATTATTTAGTTATCTGCAGGTTTTTACACCCTGAATTGCAAGCAATCAGCTCTTTATGAAATGACCTTTGTAAGGAAAAGAATATAAAAGGTTTATGACCATAAACCAAAGTCTCTCTAATTAATACCTCAGAGAAATAATTTTGTTTAATGGTTTCTTAATGCTAGTATCCTAATATCATAGTGAAATATGTTAAACTCCCTGCTACTTTGACTTGGCTGCTGAAAAGAAAGGAAACATATTGTCACCTATAGTCATCATCACACCTAAAATGGAGTTGTTTTCTGGATGTGCATAATGGACTGGTAGTCTGCATACTCCCTAACTGGACTAATGTTTATAACCAATTAATCTTTAACAAGTTTATCTTTTCATTTAACAGGTTTATCTCATTAATCTTTAACAAGTTTGTCATCATCATGCTTTCATCCCAGAGATGAAAGCATGATGATGCTAAACTTTATATCCTGATCATCCAAAAAGTTTAAAGGTAAATTTAAGTATTACCACACCAAAGAGATTGTGCTGTTTCTGGTATGTATGGGTCTAATTTACAGGCACTTGTAGACTTATAGAATCATGGAATGGTCAGGGTTGGAAGGGACCTTAAAGCTCATCCAGTTCCAAACTCCCTGCCAGGGGCAGGGACACCTCCCACTAGGTCAGGCTGCTCAGAGCCCCATCCAGCCTGGCCTGAAACACTTGCAAGGATGGGGCTTCCCCCACCTCTCTGGGCAGCCTGTGCTAGGGTCTCACCACCCTCATGGGGAAGAAATTCTTCCTGTCTAATCTGAATCCACCCAGCTCTAGTTTTGATCCATTCCCTCCAGTCCTGTCACTACCCCACAGCCAAAAACTCCCTTCCCAGCTTTCTTGTAGCCCCTTCAGATCCTGGGAGCCACAGGAAGGTCTCCCTGAAGCCTTCTCTTCTCCAGACTGAACACCCCCAACTCTCTCAGCCTGTCCTCCCAGGAGCTGCTCCAGCCTCTGATCATCCTCGTGGCCCTTCTCTGGACATGTTCCAGCACCTCCAGATCTTTCCTGTACTGGGGGCTCCAGAACTGGATTCAGCTCCAGGGGGTTCTCCCCAGAGTGGAGCAGAGGGGCAGAACCACCTCTCTCGACCTGCTGGCCACACTGCTCTGGCTGCAGCCCAGGACACCATTGGTGCCACAGCTCACTGAGAGCTCCTGTTGAGCTTCTCACCCACCAGCACCCCCTTTTCTTCAGGGCTGCTCTCAAGCCAGTCAAATAGATAGGTGTTTCCATTCAAAAAAAAAAAAAAAGATGGACCAGGTCTTTTCCCATGTCCTTTTTAGATGAAAGCTGAAATGGTGTAGCCTGTTGTCCGAGCCCTCTGCTAAATTCAGATGTGGGCATTTGATTGATTTATTAGTAACTGTACATAGAAAGCAAGAAGATGAATTACCCCAGGAAAAACAACTCGAGCTGCCAGCTTCAAGCTGCAGAGGAGTCGCCAGGGCAGCACAGAATAGTCTTCCAAATGTTTTAATAAAGGGAGCAGGAGAAAAAGATCAGTAGCTGATTAATCATGTTGCTGGTGTTTTCAGG
This sequence comes from Ceyx cyanopectus, assembly GCA_013401355.1. Taxonomy (NCBI): domain Eukaryota; kingdom Metazoa; phylum Chordata; class Aves; order Coraciiformes; family Alcedinidae; genus Ceyx; species Ceyx cyanopectus. The sequence goes on from VYZU01028609.1 coordinate 74,963, forward strand.
GACATAGGCTAATAGGGAACCAAATGTTAGGAAAATATGTTTCAAAGGAAGGCCAACAGAAAAATCAGAGCAGTGCACCCAGTGACAAGGTTGTGTGGAGATGCAGAAGGACACAGGAAGGAAAGCAGAGCAGATGAGAGGGCAGCTCATGAAGGATCAAACGAGGGGTTGCTTGTGGCTGATGAAATGGCAGTCACGTGCCCTCGTGTGTCATCGTGTGTAAGCTGAATAAATACTGAGAATATACTCTGACAATGGGCTTTGGAAATAATTCCTCATCTCTGGCACTGGAATTTCTTAAGCCATGAAGTCAGCTAACTTGCAGAGGCACTTTGTTCTGCATCCCTTCAGGCTGGCCTCCCCTGGGACAGAAACATGAGCTGGGAATTGTGAAAGCAGCAGGATTTCCCCAGACGCAGGCAGCAGTGGCAGCCAGCTGGAGGGAAGAGACTCTTCAACACATTCTGTATCTCCAGAATGTCCACTCTGACACTACCCTGCATCCCTCTGCAGCTCTGTCAACACAACAGCTGAAAAACACTAATTCTGTGTCTGACAGGACAGACATCATTTCATCGGGATGTTTTAACAGGCTCCATGGTCTTACTGAAGAGCAGGAGGGATTTTTTTTGTTGTCAAGTTGATTTATTAGTAATTGTATCTATTAACATTTTTTAAATGTTCAATAATTCCTTCAATACTCCTTGTAAATTTATCTTAATAAATATGCAGTAGGAATCAACTTAGCACAGTAATTGACATTTAATAGCATACAATAGCTATAATTCATGAAGATTCCCTTCTCAGAGTAGTTTAACTCTTAATTATCCCTAATTAGGGAAAGAGGTAACTATACAGTTGAAAAGAGTAATGTGAGAAAACATATATTAATTGTTTTCTCCAGGTTTCTGCAGGGAAAATATATGTAGATATGTATGAGAGCAGCTAGCAAATGAAAACCAAAAGAGGAGAAATATATTTTCACTTCAATCTACTGCATTTCTCACCTCCAAACTCATAACAACTTGAATTTATAAACATATCATTACTGATTTTAGTGTGTGGGTAGATTGGTATTAATGTTAATTAGAGGAGACAAGATTTCCATCAATTCTGTTTCTCTGAAAGAGTTAGGGTGCTCTAGAGCAGTTTTTACTGGGGACTCACATGAGACTGAGGTGATGCTGGTGGTACCAGAGTCTGAAAGGAAGCTGTGAGATATAGATATATATATATATATCCTCAGATATTTTGCCTTCACCCTCAAAATACCTTGAAATCTGCTGATACTGTATCTTCAATTCCCCAAATCTCTCTTGATGGTTCTGCCAAACTGATACAGGGTAAACTCCAAAGAAAACTGGAGATCTCCAGGAGAAAGGCTACACTTGAAGAGTGAATTGCTTGTGGTAATGAAGATACTGAAGGAATCATTCTAGTCACATACAGTTACCCAATAATGCTTACCTACAGAAGTTTCATTCCAAACATTCTTATTTCAATTTATTTAGCTTGTTTCAACAGTCCTCTTTTTTTTTTTCCCAGTGACTTTTTAGTTCTTACTAAAGCAACAGACATCATGTAATTACATCATTGCTATTAATTATTAGACCTTGCACTTTTCCAGTGATTGCTGCCTTTTTTGGGCATGCCGTTTTAACAACAGTGACACATCAGAAGAGAAAACTCCTTGAGTAAAGAGTGTAGCAGCCAAATTCATCTTTTCTAGTTTACTGTCTTTTTCTAATATTACCAAACCAAATTGAAACAATTTGGTTTATATATAAAGCTATATTTACTATGCAAAGCCACTTAACTAATAAGCAAAGTAATAATTACTGTCAGATTGCTTAATAATATGCCTTTATTTATGTTTGATTCCATTTCTAGTACCTTTCCTTATGAGGTTGTGCATCTTCCACATTAGTATTCCTGCATTTGAGGCTGCATTTCCATTGTGGTCATTTGGCTTGTAATCTTCCTTGCTTTCTCTGTCCCTCACTCCTCCACTCACTCCTGTTTTTCTTTCAGGACATCCTTTGCCAGCTGCACACAACCATTCCATTCCTGAAACGTCCATTCCATTTAAAAAGAAGGAAAGAGCAACACATTCACTTTTGCCTCAGCCTCATGTGAGTGAGATTCTCTTCTCTTCTGAGAATCAAGTTCTCAGCCCTACACCATGACAGTCATTCCCTGTCCACAACAATTGCCACTTGGATATATCTCTATGTGATTTAGGTTTTTCCCAGAAGGCAAGAAGTGCTCTTTCCTTCTACCAGCTCATTTCAAGGTTCAGGGAAATTGCCTCACCCTCAGAGAACATAAGGATACATTCAAACAGTATGAGGTACATTTGCAAAGTGGTACTTAAGAATTACACATCTCATTATTAAATAATTGAGATTCACTGGCACAACTCACTTGCATTTTGGAAAACGTTCCCCTTATAAAACCTATAATTTGCTAAAGTTAAAAGAGGGTGAACTACGTTGAGAACACATCCTAATTCTCAGTGAAAGTGCACGTATGTGCTTGGAAGATCTGCATCAGCTTTAATCCTGGGTAAATTCACTGCCTCCCCTGTCACTGCTGCTCACCCTGACACATTGGACATGGAGACAGCATGGATTCTTTTCCTACAGCAACTCTATGGAAGGAACAGTGTAGTTCTTCTGCCCTAGACTTGACTACCTAAAATAATGCAAAAAAACCTTGTCCTTAGTGCACTGCCTGGCCTACCACAGAAAATGAAGGGGATGTTGGAGCTTGGGTGAGGCAGCAGCTTGCTACTGCATAAACTGACACACAAAGCCCCTGATCAGTTATACCAGGAAGGAAATATTCTTAAATATTATAAAGGCTTACTGATCAGCATTCCTCCACAAAACGGAGCTTTTATCTGAGCTCCTTCTGTCCTTGAGGTTCTTCTGAAGTTATCAGGGCCTCATAATCCCATTTCTAGTACCAGGTGAAGTCCTCTTGATTTCTGCAGTTACTTCACTTCAACCAAGGGGCTAGAGGGCAAGATTTGGTTTACTGCATTTGTACCAAATGAAATGGTGTGAGATTTCCATTTCCCACCTGAGACTGCTGAATCCTGAAGCATCAACCTTCCCAACACAATCAGCTTGGTGCTCACACCGAGTGGGGAACTGGAAATGCTGTTCTCACACTCATTCTGGGCCATGCTTCTATCATTTCAGCATGGCTAGGTATCTATCCCCATGGAACAGCCTGAACAGCTTCTTTGTCAATCCTTGTGTCTGTTCCATCACCCAAGAGAAATCAATTTTTGCATATTGCTTTAGAGTGTTGTCTTGAACTAGGACACATTTCTAAGGGGTTTTATTCTAGTGTTATTGTCAAGGTAAAAGCAACAGCCTTGATTCTTGATACTGTATAAAGAAATATTACAGAATTATGAAAAAGATGTATAAAGGGTTTTTTTCTTTTCTTGGTTGGTTCAGTTTTTATACTGAGGGAGTGTTCTATGAGCCTTTCCATTGGGAGATTCATAGCATTATACTTGCTTGTATACATCACTTGTTCCTAGCCAAGCCAAAAGTGATAGAGATATTCTCTGGAATTCCACAGGTGTGTTCTAACATCTAGTTCCTTAATCTCAGATCAGTGGTAATCTTGGTTATGAAACTTGGTGTGTCAATGTGTGACCAATCTGCCCTCCTGTCCCATTAATATATGTTGTGTAAAACCTACATGCTTTATAAAGTTTGGCTTTACTGATAATTGGTAGAATAACAGAGTAAAATCTCAGGATAGTCCAGCTAAGAAGGATGCTCTAAGGAGAAGCTTTGTGTGGAATGCTAAATCCTTGTAACCCAAAAGATAAGAGGGCTCTGCATCTATATGCAGCATCATGCCCTGATAAAAAAATAATTCTAGTTCTTAGTAAGATAACCCTGTTTGCAACTGTTGCTTGTAGCTTTGAAATACTGCTGTCCAACCATAATAACATACTGAAAAAGGTGGTTTCCAGTTATAAATAGAATCTAGATTCTCTAGAAAAAGAAATAATATTTCCCTATGCTTTTTCCCCAGTGGGGATACCCAGCCCTTCCACTCCTTTGATATGAGTTGATAGGTACAGATACATGTAGCAGCAAGCTGAGGAAAACATCATAAAGATGAATGACAACATCTATGAAGAGACATGGTGAACTGAGATTAACTTCACATCAGTGATTAAACCAACACACAGCAGAAAAGCTTGTCACGGGGCTTGGCATGTAGCTAAGTAAGTGGGACATCTGTCTCAAAGTATAAATAAAAACAAAACAATTGTATGTGAAAGATGCATTTCAGAAACACTGAAATTAGCCCTATGCCTGCTCTTTTATGTCAGCTTTTTTTTTTTTTTCCCCAATGGTAAATATTGAAATTTATATAATCTCTTTATTAAAGATTTCTTAGAACTTCTTCAAGGGAGCATCTTAACAGAGACAGGAGTCCACCCTGGGTGGATAACTGAGCATCTCTCTCCTTTAGCATAACTCTGTTTTCCTTGTCTGTTACATTATCTTTTAGTGACAGAAAGTTTATAAAAGAGTCCTGAAAATGAAGCTATCTCTGCTCACTGCAGGGGGGTTGCAGTAGATGACTTTTAAAGGTCTCTTCCAATCCAAGCCATGACAGCAACATACTGAACCAAACCAGGTTTAGAGACAGTGCCAGAGTCTGATGCCATTTTGGAACAGGCAGCTTATAAACTCCCCAGGGTATCCCTTCTCTGTTATGCCACTGATTTCTCTCACATTTGCTTTCTTCGTAGCTCATTTATCTAATTTCTCTTTGCTGCTTCTCAAAATGAAGGTCCTAGGTTACAAACAGATGGATTGCAAGTGTTCTTGTTTGTACAATATGTATGTCCCTGAGGCTGGTCCAGGTGTACTCCACAGAAAACCTTCTGAGCCCCCTAACTGCTTCTGAAATGAAGCTGCATTGCTTAGGGCTGGCTGCTGCTTTAGGTAATTGGATGGAAGGATGGGAAAATCTTGCTGCTTAAAAGCAAGAAGTGACCCAGCTGGCTGACCTTTGCTCCTGCTGAATCTTTTCTACTCCTACCAAGAGAGGAGAAAATCTTACTAGTTTTGTAAACCTAGCAGCTTTCCCAGGCATCTCTTGATGATTTCTACATGGGGGTGCAGATGAAAACAGAAGACACAAAGGGCAAGTTCAGAAGTGCTAATGGGCTAACGAGGGGGTTGTGGCTGCAGCTCTCCCAGCAGTCAGTGATCCACTGGGGCCATTTGCCCTGCTTGGCAACCACTGCAGGGAATGTTGTGATCTCCTCCTCAAGTGCATCTCCTTCATCTCTGCTTAAACCCCTGCTTCGAAGTGGCACAATAATGTCAGATATCTGCTAGTCTAAAAAAGCAATGGTATTTTAATTTTTAAACCACTGCTAAATAATTCAGAAGTGCCTACTGAAGAAGTACTTGACCAGATCAGGAAAATATGAAGCATCTTCACCTATTCTAAAAGTTGTTCTAGTACAGGTTGGAAGGAAAACCCTGATGCTCTTTTGAAATCTGTTGTTGAGAAATCTATATTGCATATTGGAGAGATGTATCTTGGTATCAAAGTACCTACAGTCTTATCTTGAGTATTACTTCCCTGAGGTACATGAGTGAAGTCAAGAGAAGTTTCATGAATTTCACATTATTTTTAGAAAAAAAAAATGACTTTGTTTCATAGGTAAGGAGAAACGTTATCAGCTTTCTTGAGATGAATACAAAGAAACTAGTAACACTGAAAAAAAAACCAGGTACTTGGGCTGTGCCAGTAGGCAGAGGTTGATTTACAGTTGTAAGGCAGTGATTCTGGGGGAGGGGGATTTACCTGCAGTGGGTTTGCTCTCCTGATTTCAGCTTCAGCACTCTCAGTGTCCTTCCATCCCTCAAGCTCTGTCCTCATAAGATTAAATATCCCACCCCTACTCACACAGTAGTGCTTTGTTGTCTAAGTGGATACTGGTTTCCCTAATTTCTAGCACAACTTGTTTCCTGGATTATGTTTAGGTTCTTTTTTTTGTACAGAATTCTTCAGATACTCTCAAGTCTTTGGACTTTTACAAAGAAATAACAATGACTAGAGCTGTCTACAATAAGGCAGATGTTTTTCTAGATATAAAGCAGTTTTCCATTTGTTGAACAAATGAACAGACAGGAGGAGCAGTTTTGTGAGATAAAGATATTTTGCAGAATGTTTTATGCTTGTATGTTTGAATTAACAGCTGGGTGGGTTTTATGGCTGACTTTCTATCAGCTGAATGAGGAAAATTATTATAATACCATTACTTGAAGGGCATTTCTTGCATTTTGTAATTTTTTTTTTTGTTATATATTCTGATAGCACATTTTTAGCTGTGTCAGGTCCCAGGCTTATGTAAAGCAAATGCTGTATAAAACAGATGTACAGTGGCCATTGCTGTGTGACAATGGGCTGATGTGAAAGTGAATGGTACAGTCTGCCCTCCACTCTCCACAGTGAACCATGGTTAGCCAGGGTATGTCACAAATTACACCTAAAACTCATACTATTTATTTTTTTTTAAATAGTTAAAATGTTAAAACATGTTAAAAAAAAGAATCAACTCCAATGTGAATTTCAATGCAACTGGTAGACTGTGCTGATCCTTGTCCCAGTGATTTACTTTAATCAACTTGTGTCAAAGGAAGCAATAATTATGTGAGTAAGGAGCCCATCAGCTGCTAGATCCAGGTGCAGATACATGGAAATTGTCTCCTATATGTGTTGCTTTCACTCTCTGCATTATCTTTAGTGTTTCTCCACCTAGCACAGAATTAACATTCCTGCTCCAACAGAACCTGAGTCTGAAAAATCTAGTTACTTTAACCATGTGCACTCCTTAAGGGCTGGCTAATAAAGTAGTCTTTTTGAACAGTGGTATTTTTCATGCATAAAATGAGACATTAATATTTTTCTTTTTTAAAATCTCATTTTAAAAGTCCAGAAGAGCAAGGTGCTGCAACATGTTACACTTATATTGATGTTTTAGTGTGTACTGGTAACAGCACAGCTAGAAAGCAAAAGCAGTTCATATACAGTTCTTGTTTCAATGTAAGTTCTTCAGAAAAAAAGACCTGAAATTATAAATAAGTCAAAACTGTGACAAATCCCTTGAACTCTGGCCTGCTTCATGTCTTCAGACTAATGCAGCCAGTGAAACTGCTCCGGAACCTGACTGCAAGCATCAAATTAAAATTATCTTCTGAGATGATTTTTGTCTTTTAAAAAATAATTCTTAAAAGCATTAAGATTTGTCATACCTTTGACTTATTTATAAATTCAGGTTTGGTTTGTTGTTTGTTTTTTTTTCTGGAGAACTTAGAATGAAACAAGCATTGTATATGAGCTGCTTTTGCTTTCCAGTTGTGCTAGTATCAATACACACTAAAACATCAACCTATATTTACTGTAGTAAGAGATATTAATCAGAATTGTAAAAACCCATCAAAATCCACCATCCAATTAAAAGTAACCCTCACCTGACACTAGTCTAGTGGAAAATTACAAAAATAGACATGTTGGCAACTAGAATTAGATGAGGGAAATTTCCCAGAAGGAAAGGCCAGGGGTGTGAGGATGGGCAGTGAAATGCCTGGTCCCTGCCTCCACAGTCCTCAGCATGCTGCTGACCACCAGGGGAGAACCTCAAAGGGCAGCTCTGGGTTTACATCCCTAGACATATCCCATGGCATTATTCCAGGGCATAAATGGTGTTTGTCTTGTGAGACATGGATGTCTTGTGAGAAACAGTGCCCTGGCCCTCTACAGATCTGAGTCAAGTACTCTCTATATTTAGTTGGTTAAATATAGCAGGAAAGTCAACTGGGAAATCTTAAGCTGTGCTGTGGAGAGCAGAGCTATTAAGAAGCTACACAGCTGTGTAAAATGATGTGCTCACCCATTGGGTCTCTGTGTCATTTGCTCAGCTCCCCAAATTCAGGGGCAAGCCAAGGTGTTTCTTCTGTTTATTCCTATCATCTCATTATTGCAAATGAGCCTGGACAAGTCTGTCAAGCACCAGTGCTCACCCATAAGATGCTGGGTAGCCAGCCAGTGACTGAGCATCTTCTGTTCATGTGCCTCAGTCACAGAACAGGGAAGATTGAGTGGAGATCTTGCAGAGGACTTGGGATGTTACTGCTTTCCTCAGTGCAGAGGCAATGAGGGTGTTTGTGCACTCTCTCCGTGTGTGTATTTGACAAATAAGAGCCACAGGGGTGTTTGAGTTGTGGTCTCAGAGAAACTCCATCTGCTTCACCAATTTCCTAGCCTTGATACAGAATGTGCACAAACTGCTCCCCAAATGCCAGTAGTTGCCAAGCAGGGTATTGGAAGTGGTGGCAGAAGATGTACAATCAACATGAATTACCTTCTATTTTTATATGAGAGAGAAATAAATGACAAACTTGGTCTTGATGCCCATTTGAGGATAACGTTTACCCAGCCACATCAGCCTGAAACTTCTCCACTGAAAGGACTGGATATTCATTTCCAAATGGCCGTGTTTTCCATCCCTGGTTTTCTGAAATATGCAACAGATAATCAAGGTGCTCCCCCAGAGAGTGCATCTTAGCAACCAGAAACTTCAGCACTTGTAATAATTCTACTACTGGTCCTAAGTACCACTCAGAGAAGTTTGTTCAGCCTACATAGAGCTTCTGAAACAAAATGTTCCAGTTCCACAGCAATTTCTGAGAAGGGTAGTTCTCTCCTCTGTCTAAGATCCAAAATGGGCTTTTGGAAAGCGTGGTGAGAACTAAATCTCTTCTGAGCAAAGAGTTAATTGATATATGTGGCAGTTTCTGAAACATTTCACTCTTTGCTTACATTTCCCCCCTGTGCAGTTGTTTACTCACCCTGAGCTGTGTGTTCAGACCAACATGCTGTCACAGCTAAGGCACAAGGGCTGTAATTAATTACCTGATTCCCTAAGCCAGTTTTCAAATGCTTGGCTTTTGGCATAGTTGGAGGTTCTCAACTGCTCATCTTTTCATTCTAATCCAGTAGAAGGAAAAAAGAAATGAAGTACCATCCTGCTCTTATCTTTGGTGTGTTTTCTTGCAACTCTTCCTGCTACCAAAGCCAGTTTGAGATGTTTCTGCTCTTCCCCAGCCCCTTATTTTCCCGACATGGTGCAGTTTACAATCCACTCTGTTGCAGAGCTACAACTGGTTTGGGGTTTGCACAGTAAAACGGGTCATTAAGTTATCAGGTTTAATTCATTTATTGGTTTGTTTTTTAAAGAGCAAGACAGGGGAGAGGAGAAAGCAGTGAGGATGAGAGCAGGTCAGCACTGCTTCTGCTGTGAAAATTACTGATGGAATTCTATGTGGATCAGTTCTAACCCAGCTATTGTGTTCCCTATTACAATTAGAACAAAAATTATGTATACTGATGGTGGAGTCATTCCTTTCCTGATGGGTCTTGGCTCGTTTGGTGCACGTTTACATTGTGGTTACAGGAATGGAACCTTCCAGCACTGCTTTCTGTCTTTCATTATGGTATTTTGTCATGTTTCAGCCCATGCAAATGTTGTGTGTGCTCCAATGGGCACTGTATGTACTGCATGGCATCAAAAGTTCTTGTACCTGTAGGCCTGAGTCTAATGCTATCATTGTTCTATTTTGCTTTGCTGATACTTTTTCCTTTTTAAAAAGAAATAGAATGTTCTTTTCCTTTGTTAGTTTGGGGTTTTTTCTTTCATAGAGGTCTTTCTAGTGTAGTGACTTTTTGTGATGAGAATCCTGCTATGGCAATGAAGATAGCAGGAAATCAGTGCAATCCCAGTGAGCTCTGTTCATCTTGGTGTAATTGTGAACAGCATCTGATTTTCTTTAGCTTCTCTACTTTGCAGTGCTCACTCTGGCAATCTTCTCAAGCCTTGATTCAACAGCCAATGATTTTTTATTTGTTTCTTGGGAGAGTTTTGGGATCTCTGGGTGCAGATTATTGATGAGACTGAGTTTTATTGCTCAGAAAACACTGACGTTGCCTTTGATAACTACTCTTGTATTCTGTCTAGTGAATCATATGACAGGTACTCAGCAGATAAAATGATGTCACAGGTGGACTTGCACTGCAGCTCAGCAAATGTCTGAGTGACTGAACTGTGTTTTAAGCTGTTAGATAAAAAGAAAAGGGGAGGGGTCTACATGACTTCTAAACCCAGGGGGACTCATCAAGGCCCCTATTTCACCACGCTTTCAAATGCCAAGGGCCAAATTTACAGCTGCTCAGGAATCCAGATTTACTGCTCCTTCTCTCCATCAAGAATGGAGAATCAGTCCCTCCCACTGGGCAGACACAGGAAAATGCAGTTAAACTGCACGGACGTGACATTTGTGTTGCCTTATGTTTTGTGCATCTGGAGAGCACTGTACCCAAGTGGGTAGTGAATGTGAGGAGAATGGTGTTGTGGCACTAAGGAGATGGTTTCTGAGGTGGATGGTTAGTAAATGTGTTAGAATCATGACACTAACACAGAGAAATGTTCCCCATTGCTTTATCTAATTCAAGAAACTCATTCTAGGTGCTTTGTTCTGCTTTGGACTGTACAATTGATTTGTGCTCTGTGCTTCCCTCTGTCTCCCAAGGCATGATGCAGAAAGTTCTCCATGTCATTACAATGGGTCCTTGTGGACAAGAAGGCTAAGGGTCTCCTGGGGTGCATAAAGAATGTGTGTCCAACAGATCCAGGGAGGTTCTCCTGCCCCTCTACTCTGACATGGAGTACTGCATGCAGTTCTGGTCCCCCCAGTTCAAGAGGGACAGAGATCTACTGAGAGTCCAAAGGAGGCTATGAGGATGATGAAGGGACTGGAACACATGCCTTGTGAGGAGAGGCTGAGACCTGGGGCTGTTTGGTCTGAAGGGGAGAAGACTGAGAGGGGATCTAATGTCTATAAATACAGGCAGGGACAGCCTCTTGTCACTTGACAGGACAAGGACTCAAGCTCAAGCACAGGCAGTTCCACCTCAGCTTCTCTGCTGTGAGGGTGACAGACACTGGAACAGGTTCCCCAGGAGAGGTTGTGGACTCTCCTTCTCTGGGGACTTTCAACACCTGTCTGGATGCATTTCTGAATGATTTGCCCTTGTTTTGTCCTGCTCTGGCAGGGGGCTGGACTCAATGAGCTTTGGAGTTCCCTTCCAACCCCTACCATTCTGTGATTACAGGAAATTCTGCTTCACTTACCATAGAACCATAGGATGGTTTGGGTTGGAAGGGACCTTCAAGATCACCCAGTTCCAACCCCCTTGCCATGGGCAGGACACCTCCTACTAGAGCAGGTTACTCAAAGTCCCATCCAACCTGGCCATGAGCTCTCCATAATGTCACCTGTCCCTGCCTTCCATTTAATTCATGGGTGCTTTGCACTGCCAGCAGCCAGCACCAGTGCCTTCCTTGCAGCTCCATTCTTTCCTCTCTCTTTTTCACAAATTAGAGAGCTCATTTACTGCCCGAGTCTTGTGTGCTGACCTACACATCATCTTCCCTTCCACACAGAAAAAGAGATTGAGGCTCTCTACAGTGTGATCTTCATCCTGCTTCCATTTGTTCATTTCTCTTGCTCCTTTTTCAGGCCCTGTAGTCACTCATTTGGAACAGAAAAGTCAGTGTCTCTGCTGAAGGCAGCTGTCCATCTTTGGCATATTACCCAAATACTTTCTGATGCCTGCTTTATGATGATTAATTTCTCTGCAAGGAATCTTGCATCTTTAAAGCAGAGATAAGAAGCTGCTGGTACCTGTGGTGGCATTGCCAACACAGTTAACTTCCAAGTGCAAATACAGGGGGGAAAAAAAAAAAAAAGTTCTGTAGGCACTGGGTAGGATGAAACAGGAAGTTTCAGGAAAGTTTTTAGGGTAGCAGTAGCACTAAGAGATACAGATCTGTTGTAAACCACCATGTCTGTTGCTTTGGATTCTTTAATTGCTAAAAATACTTCATGGTTGTACATGGAAAGGTGATGCTGCAACATCCCTTTTTTTTTTTTCCCTTATTTTTCACATCAAATATATGGTATCCAACTTGCAGTATAAATCCAAAGTTGTTTTTTTTTCAACCCACTAGACACCCATGATGTGTAAACAAACTGGTTTTATCTGCCTCAGTGGCTGCAGGAGTTTGTTGTGGCAGACTGGAGTCCATGGCTTTGCAGCATGAAGTCCTGCAGGCGGGTCTGGGGGCTCACTGCTCCCAAACAGCAGCTGAAGCCTCCTCGCTCTGTTAGAAGGAATTTATTTTTGTGCTCACTGACAGTTGCACTGGGCTTCAGTGTAAGGTCTAATTTAAGTTGAAACTTCCTCACCCTCATCCCACGGCACAAAGCAGAGAATGAAAAAAGGAGAGACTCTGCCTTCTGCTTTCCCCATCTCCAGAAGGAAGGGTGGGCAGCTCCCCAGCTCTTGCTTTACCTCTCATTTGGAAGAACAATCCAAAGGCTGGGAGCTCCCAGCTCTGTCTGGTGCTACCAAGCCCTGTTCTCAGTGCTGGGAGAGCTGTGCTTACAGCTGAGGCCTCACACGCTGCTCTGGGTAGTCCTTTCTCCTGTGCTGGAGGTGGTACCACCTCTCAGCTTGTATCTAAAGTACCTTCTTCCCTGGAGACAGAGATTTAAAAGCAGCTGTTTAGAATATTAACTTATTTCACTAATATGTATGATCAAAATGTGTAACCACTCAAGATACTTGACTGTGTAAAATGGTTAGCATATGTGTAACGTGCCTAATTGCCCAGTCAGCTTCCTATGCATGTTTCATGGGCACAAACACAACTTGTTTACCTTAGTGTAATTTGGATTCTGCACTACAGTACTCTCTTTTCCCCTTTTTCCTCTTTCAGTCCTGTGCTTAGAATAGTGTTTTGCACTTTCAGAGCTGGACTGCTGTCATGTACACAGTGGAAAAGAGGGATGAGAACAAAGTTCTTCTCAGAGAATTACATAAATGCTGAAGTACCATCTTATGTGAAATAGAACTTATTGGGAATTAATAGATAAGCAAGCAAAAAACAAATTTTAAAGATTTGGCTTTTTATTTCCTCTGGTTTTACTTAGTGCTTACAAAGCATTTGCTTGGCTCACAATAGTGACCTCAGGAAAAATGGCTCTGTAGAAAAGATATTTTAAAATCTCAAAGTTGTTAGTGCAGTAAGGAATATTTCTGGAAAAGGATAAATGTCTCGTGGAATCATCTTCTGATACAAAATGTGGAACACATCAGCCTGGTGTTCCTACACCTATTGTGCCATACTGGGGGAGTTTCATGTACCTGACTAGAAAACACTGACAGACAATCCTATTTAAATATATTTTTTTCTGTCTCCATCTTCCTATTGTTCTAAGTAATATATTCCATACAAGAAGAATTAAGCAACATGCTCCTCAACTTTTGACATTTTTCCTCTTATGGTTCAAAAATAAGTATAGACTGGTGTGCCACAAAAGTACACACTGAATCATTCCCATTAATTAAGGATCGCTTTTACATCCACTTCAAATTATTTTAATAATAGTCTTGAGATTATCTGTTTTGTTAAGCTGAAATACAGGAGCAGCTGTGTTACTCCTACAGCTTTTGGCAAGTTGCAGGGATGCAGCACCTATGCTCAGCACCGGGGTCCTGTGAGAGCAGGCACAAGTGCCCACCCAGGCAGTTCTGAGACCTGATTGCACGCTTACAGCTCACAGCAGCATTCCTTTCACCCTTACACCCTGATGGCCAGCAAGCAAATGCTGCTGGCAGCTTGGCCACAGTAGCAGAGCTGGGTCACTTGTGGCTTTTCTTTCATCGCCTGAAGTTGTTGTTCTTGGATTAGTCAGCTGCTTAGTCCTGCATGTGCCTAAACACTTGGCTGAGCTGAACAGCTTATTGCCTCCTGCAATAGGTAAGAAGCTCCTGCTAATACCTTCTACTTGACCTCTGAATTGTTTCCTATTAGCAACAAGGAGCTGCTGACATGTGAGGCAAGACAACCAAGGGGAGGTAGTGCTGTAGTGTAGTGGCCACGATCCTTTTTCCTGCTGAAAGCAATGGTGACAACAGCAACACTGCTTGGGCAGCTGCTTCCCTTGGTGTCTGTCCACAGTGAAAACACCTTTTTGTTGGGATTGCCAGCATGCTGATGACAGTCACAGCACCACCCATTTGGGCAAGGGTAGCTCTCTTCAGCTTGATGCTACGGTGGTTTCAAGAACAGGTAGGAGCATGATGTTTTCTTAAGATAGTTTTCCTTATGCATTCCACTTCATGTTCTGATCCAGCTCCTGGGCACTTCTCTTGTCTCTTTTTAACCTTCAGTCACCACAGGTGAAGGTTCTGCAGCAGGTCTCACTTCACCATGCTAAATCCCCAGAGCTGACCAACCTGGGATGAAGGTATTACAGAAGACTGGGTTCCCTGCAGATTTTCAGATGCTGATCATCTCATGAGGCCCACCTACAAATCTTTTGTAAAGCTTTCTTACTATATCTGAAGTTTTATATAATATACCCAACGCAATCACTGAAACATGCTCAGTTTCTATGGTGACAAGTTGCTGGTAGAGAACTCGGAGACAGATGAATTGGAGAACAAAAGAGCACAGGAAGCCAAGAGCCCAAAGTTCACTGTGCAGATCTAATTTGTCTGTGAAATGTTTAAAGACCAGAATGGGCAACACTACAGGAGAAACTAAAACAGATGTACATAGCAAAGGATCTCACGTGGTAGTAGCATACCTAAGGTTGCATTGTTTCTTCCCATGTTCTTCTGGGTTGTTGTTTTTTTTCTTTTAATGTTAAAAATAGTTGCAATTAAGGCAGCAATAGAGAATTTGGCAGCTGAACTGGAACTGAACAGTCACTGGAAAGGGGACAGGCTGAGGTTGATATTGTCAGGCATTACTGGGAATATCTGTGGGGTCACTGGAAATTCTTGGAAGGCACAAGCTGGTATTAGAGAGGTTTATCAAGCAAAATGACAGAGCTGTAAGAGAGGAGAGGTCAAGCAGCCTCATACTAAGTCTATTTAATACTTGATCTTCTGCTCTTGCCTTACTGCTCTTTTCACCAGTATTTGAATGAATAAAGCTCATAAATATATCTATTTTAAAAGGCTGTTCAAGTACCAGGGAAGCCAAAACCACTCTATATTTGCTAAGAAAATGTACGATTAAGCAGAAAAAAAATACCATACATGTATACGTTTTCCATGCAGTTGTGGTTACTGACAGCAGTCATTCCAACTTTCTGTGGTTTGAGAAGTGTTTCAAAATAATTGTTTCACTTTCCTTACCTGAAATCACTTTGTTTCCTGTGGCACTACTGCTGTGATAGTCACCATGCTGTTTGGGAAGCATTATGTGTTTGACTAACTTCCCATTATTTAGATCCAACCAAATACTTGATCCCAAGCTCTGTACAGCAAGATTTACAGCTGCTGTATTAAAGCAAGGGGAAGATGGTCTGGAGCTCATTGACCACAGCCCTGCAGCTCCACATGCTGCTGCAGTTACTGACAAAATTGCTGCTATTGTGTGGATGAGCATAAGCAGCATAGTAAATGGTGGCTTAGTGAAACCCATTGCCCTCTCAAGTGTCAGTAGACTTTGTAAGTGCATATGCTTAGTGAATAGCAGCCTAATCTGTCCATTTGATGATGTTCATAACTTATTCACAGCTAAAAGTTGACTACGTCCATCTTACCTGGAGGAAAGAGGGGAAAAATTTATGTTTTGGGGTAATGCAGTGGGCCAGGAATGGAAAAACTCCTGTGTTTTGTTGCTAGCTGTACTGCTGAGCTTTTGAGCAGTATTCAGTTGCAAAAATAAAGCTGCATCTTGTCTGAATCTCAGATATGAGGAAAGATTAAAAAAAACAACCAAGAATTATTTTTTTCTCTCTGACTGTTGCATTTGTGTCCTGGAAAGCAGTATTGGTGCATTGTGCTGAATTTCCTTAATGGCTGGAATGGACTGCACGCTTCTTAGATTAAATGCCATTTATCTGTTTTGACACTATTGTGTTCCAGTAAGTTACCAAATATAAATAGCAGGATTTAGCAAGTGGGACTTGCTGCAGATTTCATTGTAGACTGCCAGCCTCTAAATATTTCTGTAATATGACAATGATGGGACCAGAAGATTAATGACGTTTTTAAACCCCTTCCTAAGCATTTTGTAAACACAAACACGGTGTGACTCGATAATTGCTAGAAACCTCAGAGAGACAACTGTTCAGATGGAAGAGTTTTTAATAAACCTATTAACTTTGTAAGTTAAATGAGTGAAACTCTCAGGAGTTTCACTGATCTTTGCCCTTTTTTTAATGTTCTCACAGCCCTCAAGAATATTTTGTTTA
This sequence comes from Ceyx cyanopectus, assembly GCA_013401355.1. Classification (NCBI taxonomy): domain Eukaryota; kingdom Metazoa; phylum Chordata; class Aves; order Coraciiformes; family Alcedinidae; genus Ceyx; species Ceyx cyanopectus. The sequence goes on from VYZU01028609.1 coordinate 91,357, forward strand.
AAAAGATGATTAATCTGAATATGATCCTGACAGGAGAACCAAAATGTCTGCAGCTTCTCCTAAACAGGTAGTTAAATTTAACAAGTGTTTCTAGCCATCTAGAATTCAGTGCCTTTTGAATACAACCTGTGTGTCTGTCCAGAACTGACCAGGCACTGTAGTCACACAATACCCATTATAGGCTGCACTGTGAAAAGTTGTTAGAATCACATTCCTGTAATCAGCATCTCACTTGAGATGTATTTGTGTGATACTCAGATAATGTGCTTTTTCTTCTCTCATCTGTGTATGAAGAAGGTCACGAAGGTCACCATCTTTGTGACCTTTCCATTCTCAGGCTATTGAGTTGTTGCTCAGGTATAGCTACTTGGTTGGAGGCAGAGGAAAGGAGGTGTGTTTTGGTTTGGGTTTTTTTTGACCTATGAGTTTGTCTCTAAATTGAAGAGACATTAATTTGATGAATAGACCACTTGGTGGATAAGGAATTGGCTGGATGATCACATAAAAGAGTTGCAGTCAATGGCTTGATGTTCAAGTGCAGACCAGAGACAAGTTGCATTCCTTTCAGGAACCTTGACAAGCTGAAGAGGTGAGCTCATGTCAACCCCATGAATGTCCACAAGGCCAAGGTCCTGAACATGGGTCAGGACAATCCCAGTACATGTGACAGCAATGTGCTCTTGCAGCCCAGAAACCAGTATCATCCTGGGAAGCATCAAAAGAAATGTGTCCTGCAAGTCAAGGGAGCTGCTACCCCCACTCTACTTCTCTCTGGTGAGATCCCACCTGCATTCCATTCAGCTTTAGGCACCCAGTGTCAGAAAGAATGGCCCTGCTCAAGCAGGTCCAAAGAGAGGCCATGAACATGGCCAGGGGCCTGTAGCACCTGCCCTGGGAAGTAAAGGCTGAGAGAGTTGGGGTTGTTCAGGCTTGAGAAGAAAAGGCTTCAGCGCTTAAAGGGGGGCTACAGGAAATCTGAGAGACTCTTTACCAGGGAGTGTAGCAATAGGATGAGGGGTCACAGTGCCAAACTGAAAGGGTATAGCTTTAGATTAGATGGTGGGAAGAAATTTTTCACTGTGAGGGTGGTGAGATGCTGGCTCAGGTTGCCCAGACAGGTGGTGGATGCCCCATCCCTGGGAGTGTTGAAGTCCAGGTGGGACAGGGCTTTGAGCAGCCTGGTCTAGTGAGACATGTCCCTGCCCATGGCAGGGACCTAGATCATCTTTAAGGTCCCTTCCAACCCAAACCATTCTGTGAGTTTATACTCAGTGTTCAGCTTTTTAACAGGTGGAGCTTTATTCAGGAACGTGGAGTTAGTTTGTGAGCCATTCTACTGTTTGAACTATTTGGTATTAGTCACCCTTTGTAAACTGTTTATTAAACTGAGCATAAATAACAAGTTACACAGTTAAAAAAATATATAGAATAAATAGCTATTTTTAGGTTGTTATAAGCTCTTCAGAAGTCTTTTTTACTGAAGTAGCATTCCCTTTGTAAACTGCTCTATTCGGAGTACAGTTCTGATACTGCTCATTTAAAGCAGCATAAAAACTAGTGACTGAAATACTCACAGTACTTACTGTGAAAGGCAAATGCCAAAGGGTTATGAGCTACTACCTTCATGCCACACTTCTAAAGCAATGGCTAAATGTGCAAGATGCAAGGATCTCAATCTGCAGTGGAGTCTGCTCAGGTAACTGAATTCCTGAGCTGTCTTCCCCTTACACCAGCCCCTTGAGGGCAAGTAGAGAAGCCAGCAGCTAAAACACAACTGAGCTGTTCCACTCCTCACTCCTGTAGGACTAAGTAGCTGAGGTGTTTTCTGTGACCAGGGACTTGTGGGTTTGTGCTTTTTATGCCATCTGTAGAGCTGTCAAGTTTCTCATTTCTCTGCCCTTGGAGTTAGTGTAATACACTGTCCACATTCAGCACCTTGACAAAGGTAGGCCTGCTCCAGAGCAGTTGTAGCTGCTGAACTTGGTCCAAATCAGAGTGGTCCTCAGTGGGTGGGTCTGTGTGGCTGCCTTGAGTCCACCCCTGGTCTGCAGTAACCACAGATGGCCATTGAGGAAACCATCTCTGACACTGAAGGTTTCCTGCCTCACCTGCAGCTTCCTCTCTAGAGGGGTAAAGGTCTTGTAGCCTTGTGTCTACCTACCAGGGCCAGGAAGGTGTGCCAGCCAGAGTAAGGTGTCTACAAGGACAGGAGATCCTGTGTTTAGGAAAGTTAATTCCACCACAGGTGTCAGACCTGAGGAGGAGGAGTTGTAGCTCTGACCTTCCACTTTCCCTGTAAAGGAATCTGTTTCAGAAGTCTGCCTTGAGCTGGGTTTAACCTCCTGCTGCAGAGTCTGCTTGTTCTGTTGCTGTCTGATAAAAGGCAAAAACTACTGGAAGTATTTCACAAATTCACTTGTTCAGCAGTCACCAAAAGCCTTGCCTGCAAATCTGTGACAGATGCAGTGACTTAAATTGGTTTTAAAAGTGGTCAATCCTCTCTGTTTCATGTCTGGGCTACCATGTAGTCTGAGCCTCCCCAGTACATGCTGTTGTTGACAGAGTGGAGTGAGTCCATTGGCCATCAAAGTGGTCAGGGAGTTAGAGCTCATTTGCTGTGAGGAAAGCCTGACAGAAGGGGTTTGTTCAGTCTTAACTAGAAAATACTAAAAGGAGGTCTTCAGCTCCCTGGTAGGAGGGTGGAAATAAGATGGAGCCAGATTCTTCAGGGGAGAAGAAATGATAGAGCAAGAGGTAATGAGCACAGTTTGTAACTTGAGATATTGTGGTTAGGAAAAAAATAATATCACTGTTAGGAACATATTGTAAGAGGATGCCCAGAGAAGTTGAAGAACCTCCATTCTTGGAGGTAACCCAAAATTTGACTGGACAAGGTCCTGAAAAATGGGATTTCATTCACCCTGCTTTCTCTGTCAAGAAAGACAGAGAACTGCTGGAGAGATTCCAATGCAGGGCCACCAAGATGCTGAAGGGAGTGGAGCATCTCCCTGCTGAGGAGAGGCTGAGAGAGCTGGGGCTCTTTAGCCTGGAGAAGAGGAGACTGAGGGGGGACCTCATCAATGTCTGTCAATATGTTAAGGGTGAGTGTAGAGAGGATGGAGCCAGACTTTTCAATGTCATCCAATGACAGGACAAGAGGCAATGGGAGTCAGTTGGAGCACAAGAGGTTTAGGGGAAACACAAGAAAAAAACTTTTTCCCAGTGAGGGTGCCAGAGCCTGGCAGGGGCTGCCCAGGGGGGTTGTGGAGTCTCCTTATCTGGAGACATTCCAGACCCACCTGGATCTGTTCCTGGGTGACTTGGTCTAGGTGCCCCTGCTCAGGCAGGGGAGTTGGACTAGATGATCCCTTCCAATCCCTAACATTCTGTGAATTCTGGAGGTCATTCCAACCTGAATTGTTCTGTAGTTCTAAATACTGACCTGACTAAACTAGGTTCATGTGCACGCTTCATCCTTTAACAAATCTGAGCCCAAAGCAGAATACATCATATACCTTCAGGATCAAAACTGGATACAGTACTGTTTTGAATATAAATTCAAATCAGTCTTTTTGACTGTTTCCCAAGTAAATCACTGCATGACTTAAGCTTTTAGAGCTCCAAGTTGTCAGTGTCATTCAGATAAGAACACTCTGGTAGAGCTCACTTGGGAAATGAAGTAAATGTAACTGTGGCATGTATTGGACCAATCTGCTGCAGTGCCTTCAGAGACTTTCAGAGGGCAGTTTTATCGTGTAGTGTCCTCATGTGCAGTGCTTGTACTCAGAGCTTTTGGGTGAACCAGTAATACAGACTTCAGGATTTGGATTTAGTGGAGATCCTAGTTTTACTACAGCTGCTACATTTCCATGACTGTTTGTTATTTCCATGAAGTTTTAATGAATGCTTTCATTCCATGCAGTTTACTGCTGTCTTGTTCATGATGCAGTTCAACAAAGACTCTTCTGTTCCAGTTAAAGCTCCTAAAGAGCTACCAGCAGAAATGTTCTATGTCATTGTTGAACTGCAGCAATTGTCCATTATAGTGTTGTACTGTTCTTACCCCAGCTTACACATTAACTATCATATCAGAGAAAAGACACATGAAAGTGGAATTCATTTTCCACTTCCCCAGTGGATGTTGTCAAGGAACACTCCTACTTGTTTTCTCATACTATTGCTTTAACTTTGGGCACCATCTTCATTTTGCCTCATTATTCGTACTGAGAAAAAAATTGATCAAGTACTTTTGCTATCATTTAATTTAAAGAAAACTGACACTACCTCTTAAAAGCTCTTAATATTTAACTCAAAAGTCTGGAGGTAATTAACCAAGTCAGGTAAGACAGTATGAATGCATAATACTAGAGTGCATGGGATGGGGTGGCCACGTCAGTCACGAGTAGTCCCTTCAGTGACTTCCCCCATGGTACCCAATTCGATAGAAAACAGATAAATTCAATAAGGAAAATCTTTTGCTATAAAATCAGATTTTAAAACAAAACATGACCTGAGAAATGCAAAGAGAAATATATACAAATACCACTGTTATTCAAGTATATCAGTCCTAGCAACACCTCTTTTTTTTTTCCCTTCAGAAGAAACAGCAGTAGCTGAGATTTCTCCAATGCTTTTGCATGGTTCATTAGCTGTATTGCCTCCACATTTTCACAATTTTTAAACCATTTTAATTGCAGTCACTCATTCAGATTTTGACAAGTAGAGCTCTGATTCTCATTTTAAAATGTGTCATTTACAAAGGAAAAACAGAATCCTGAGATGCCTGATCAGACTGAGATTTTCACAAAGATTTTAGATATAATTTATTTGTCCTTTGGTTGGACATATCCTTGAATAATCTTATTTTCTGTGAAAAAAATGCCATCATTTCAACTGTTCATTATTGCACAACAACATTTTGATCTCCTCCTAGGAAAAGCTTCTCTTCTGAGTAGAAGGTAACAACACCAACTAGTCTTCAAAGGGCATAAATAATACAACCTATTGCTTGGCCAGCTTTAATTCATTAAATTAACTCAGTTCTGGTTAGAATTTAGCTGCCACTATACTGTACACAACAAACCCTGGTTATACTTTCCACTTCTGAATTTCAGTAGTGTGGCCAAATCAGGCCAAGTTGCTGAAATTACTGCACTAAGAAAATTCTTTAACTGGTGCAAGAGCACTTTGAAATAACTCTTTTGCCAACTGCTGTAGCCGAACAAGTTATAATATTAAATCCCATAGAAATCCTGTACAGTAAATATAGTAAATGATGAAAAGAAATTGTTGTCATCAGAGAGCAACAAAAAAAAATCAATAACATCACTGATTTCCTACAGCTTGCATTAGTTATTTCAAGAATTTTCCTTTTACAATTACCTGGCCGTTTATTTCCAGTAACAATTTTATGTACCTTATTTTCTGCCTTTTTTGCCAGTCTTGTGAGACTGGAATCTTGGGTCTGGCTTTGGAGTTTTGGCTTAAGCAGTGTTGGAGTTGTGTGGAGCTCAGCTGCCCAGGGTGAGCCTCTGTCCTGTCTCACAGCTGGGAGGAGATTGTTTATTTGAGTGGGGGACAGAGAATAAATAAGCACATTTGAGCACATGTTCATCATTAAGCTAAGAATGGTGATGTTCTACAAAGTATTTTTATGCCCATTCCAAAAATAAACTTATTTCTTTTTCCTACCCTCCAAATTTCAATCAGGATGCTCCAGCATAGAGAATGGAAGTGGGACACTTGCTCTCTCCCAACTCTGGGGAGAGATAAGTAGCTGATCAGCTCCTGTGGTTTGGAAGATCCTGGCTTAAACATTTTAGTTATTTGTTTGTTGCACAGGAACCACTGGGCTACAGTTGTAATATTTTGATTTCTTGCTTCTAAGCCTCTTCAGGACATCTGCATCTTCTCTGATCCCTGCTCTATCCTGAAATGTCTCTCACACAGAGAGAGTGTTAAGAAATCTTCTGGAAAGTAATTCTGAACTCTTGATGAAATCCATATTCACAAGAATTTCAACTGTTTTCCTACTACTACCAATATACTCCTGCAGAACAGCAGAATAGGTATTAAAGGCAAAGATTTTACATGTCTATTTTCTCTGCTGCTTTCCTAGAAAAGCCTGAGATCTATAGAAGTTAGGAACAGGTGGGGAAGAGTGAGTTACAATGTGCAGTAAGGGGTCATGCATATTTCTTCTTAGCTGTGAGGTTGGAATGAGATTATACCTGCTGTGAGCTACATCACTTCATGCTCAATCTAATCTGCCATTGGGAAATGCATCAGTATAGTCAGAATATTCCCCTGCTTTTCCCAGATGTGTGTGCTCGAGCTTTATGTTAACCCTTGCCTCTCCTTTCTCTCATCTCTTGTGCTGTTGCAGTCAGAGCTGGCTAAAAATGTGGGAAAATCTCATTCATGACAAATGAGAATTTTTTATAACCTTTATTGCTTTTTTTGTGTGTGTGTGTTTGTTGGAAAAATAGAAATCAGAGCCTAATCTTCATCCCAGAATACTTAGCAGCTGCAGAGTCCAATTCATCTGGCATGCCAAAAGCTGCATCTGAATCCAATTTGAACAATTTGAGAAACAATATGAGTTTAAAAATTCAGTATTAGGAAAGGTTGCAATACCAACATAGATAGATTTTCATAAAGGTCTGACCATCTCTACATGTTTTTTTTGTTTTTTTGGGGGGGCTGATTAGAGAGCTGTACACTAGGAGAAGGGGGAGGGGGTGTATCCAGATCAGCTAGAGATGGGTGTCCTATCCCAGCACTTGTGGGGCAGCATCTCCCACCCCCCAAGGGTGAAAACTCTACATTCAATCCCCTCTCTGCAAGGCTTATACACCAGTGCAGCAGCATGGGGAATAAGCAGGAGGAACTGAGATCTGTGTTTGTCATTGCAGTTCCTGAGCCCTGGTGGGATGGCTCACATGACTGGAATATTATGGTTATGTACTTTTTAGGAGAGGTAGACCAGCAAGGCAAGGGGGTGGTTTGTTGTCTTCAAAGACCTACTGGGAGGAATCCCTTAGGCTAAGACTCTAGAAGGTAAGGGGCCCAAGAGAGGTGGTTGATATTCAAACATCCCTTCCTCCAAGCTCAAGAGAGGTGCATTCCTTTGAGGGGAAAACCCAGTAGAGGAGGTAGGAGAGCAGCATGGATGAGCAAGGAGGATTGGGTTAGAAATCACTTAAGTAAACTGAACACACACAAATCCAAGGGAGGTTCTCCTTCCCCTCTGCTCTGCCCTACTGAGACCACAGCAGGAGTGTTGTGTCCAGTTCTGGGCTCCCCAGTTCAAGAAGGCCAGGGAAATGCTAGAGAGAGTCCAACAGAGGCTACGAGGATGATGAAGGGACTGGAACATCTCTCCTGTAAGGAAAGGCTGGGAGCCCTGGGGTTGTTTAGCCTGGAGAAGACTGAGAGGGATCTGATGAATGTTGACAACTATCTGAAGGGAGGGTGTCAAGTAGAAGGGGCCAGGCTCTGTTCAGTGGTGCCCTGTGATAGGACGAGGGGCAATGGTCACAAACTGGAACACAGGCAGTTCCACCTCAACAGGAGGAAAAATATCTTTACTGTGAGGGTGACAGAGCCTGAAACAGGCTGCTCAGAGAGGTTATGGAGTCTCCTTCTCTAGAGACTTTCCAAACCTGCCTAGAACTGTTCCTGTGTGGCCTGCCCTGGGTGACCCTGCTCTGGCAGGAGGGTTGGACTTGATCTCCAGAGGTCCCTTCCAACCCCTGCCATTCGATGATTCTAGTATTCTATTATAAAAACTGAGTTGTTTGGAAAATCTGTATTTCATTTTGCAGAAAAGCTTCTCAAGTGGGTTTGTTTTTTTTAGCCAAAATAAGTTAATGTCAAGATTTATCCATATAAACAATCTCCCAGTGTTACTGTTTCGCTGCCTGGAATGTCTTCGGTCAGCTGTAGTATTTGTAGCAGCTCTTTTAAATCATCACTTCTGTGAATTTGAAAATGCTGTTGTATAAAGTGTACAACCTTTTCCCTGGACAGCACCACCCACTGTCAAAGTTGCTGTACTAAGGAGTCAGTTAATATGGCAATGTTATATGGTATCTCTTGTGACAGTGGAAGTAGAATAATCTCATAGCTGGTAGATGTCATGTTGGCTTGACAAAGTCAGCTGTGATACTCCAGATGAGCATGTGCTTTCACAATTGCATTTCTTGATGCTTTGGAGTACTTCACATCTTTCTATCACCCGAATGACACTGCCCATTTGATGAAGATGGTTTAATGTGTAACATTCTAGAATTGCCAGCCTCTGTGACTCTACAAGCTTCTACTTTCTGTGCAGTCACCCATGACATACTGACTTACAGAATTATTTGTAAATGGAAAGCTGTAGTTGAAATGAATGGAAAGTTTGATGCCTTTCAGTAGTTTTTTGTGTAATAGCAATAATAGTAATACAGCATATTGTTTGCATTTTAAACTAAAGAAGTTCTCTGTATGGGTGACACGGGGTCTAGAAATAGTCAAAATGCTTTTAAACTGCATGGAAACAGGAGATAGGGAGGACTTGTTCCATTTTCTCTCCACCTCTCAACCCACCTAAATGCACAGGCCCTGTTCCATAGACCCTGCCATTCAAGTGACACTAAAAAGCTCTGTCAACATGGAAATTCTCCGGGCTGTCAATTACCCTAACTAATCCAATTTCTCCAGACAAAGCATCTGCTGTGCTTTTAGTAAATGCTGTATTTGCTGATAGGAAAGGAGAACGATACAGGTGGGGGATCAGATCTGGGCACTTCTGTGGGAATTAGAGCTCCATTTGCAAATAACTACTAAAAGCAAATATAAAATAACAGCTAGTTGAATTGAAGAAGAGCCTTTGGATCTACTCAGTGAGAATCTGTGTTACAGGAAACTATAGTAAGAACTTGGCCTGAAAACCTAATGGAGTTGCTGATTCAACTCATGGGATAATCTTCCTTCAGTGCTTTGAGCAGATACCTCTCTGCATATTCTCTTCAATCTTTTACTCAGTCCCACTGAAATAAATGGAGCTTCTCTACCATTGACAGCAAAACCATGAATGTAGCAGAAGTATAGATAATCATAGTAAGAGACACTCTGTAGTAAGAAAACCAGGTTGTTTGTGTTACATATGACTCAGCAGAGCCCAGATTTTCTAACTGTTCCAAGTGCTTATTTGGCAATTATCCCTGCTCCCAGCCTTGGCCTCGGGCAGCTTGCCATATGTTTGAGGGGGGAATGGCACGATGGGAGCCCAAAGGTTTCTTCAAGTCTGAAATAGAACAGGAGTTGCAGCACTGCGATACAGATTAATTACTTCCTCAAAATTACTAATTTATGGTTATTTAAAATGAAATTTACATTATGCAATGTAAAATAAACCCAGGATCTTAACTTCGATGCATTAACCAATGTCAAGATAGAATAACCAGTGGTCCACTCAAGAGTAAAATATATGTACTAAAATGTTTTCAGCTCTCTGCTGTGTGGGGCAGGGAGAGGCATCTTCGCATTTGTCTTGTCTTTATCTAAAATACCTGACTTTCTTCCAGCTGAGCAATGCCCCTCCCAGAGAGAGATTGGACTGATGCTCAGGCTTTACTTATACAAAAAATGACTTTAAGTTTTACAGAAGTATATCCTATGGTTTGAAAATCTAAAAAGAAAAATACAAAACAAAACACAACCAACCAACCAACCAAAAAAACCCCAACCCACATCCAAAATGTATGCTTTCTAAAAATTTCATATTGAAAATTGGTCTAGTGGGGTTCTGTGGGTTTTCAGAAACTAAACTAATTTTTGAAACCTCAGTTTTGGCAACATTATGTTCTTAAATAAATCCCCAGCCCGAATCACTTACCCTCCTGCTGGATTTAAGTACAGACAATGGGAAGATTTTAGAACAAAGTAGCAGCTTCATGTCTGAGCATCTTTTGGCAGCTTGTATCTCATTCTATTATTCAAGCATGAGGGAAGGACTTGAATGTAGAATGTTGTGTTGGGTTGGTTTTTTTTAGTTTGTTTAATTAGTAGCTTAGAACTAAAAATAATGCAAGTCCTGATTTACTTTAACACTAAGGGTCCTATTTATAGAATACAAGCCACGACCATGAGAGAATTGGATAAGCTGGGAACATAATAACTGTAATTACTGGAACATCAAAGGTCACTGGGTCCATCATCATTGTTTCTTAATTTCCCTTTTAGTTTTATACCTTTGTGTGTATAGTCCTATTTTTATCCATTCCTTCTTTAAATATCTTCTCTTGTTAGGAGTTAATTTGCTGTCCCTGAATTAAGCAGCAAGCCAACTTTACCTGAAAGTCTCCATTTTCATTTTTCTAAATGCTATAACTTTTCAGTGCTTCCTTCTGCTTTGCATTTTTTGTTGGCTTTTTAATCAATAGGGATCCAGTGGTGGTGTTCTTATAATCAGCTGTCCTTAAAGCAATGTTTATAGAGTTTTTCCACAGTGAAAAAAACATTTACTCACCTTTCTTTTGACAATATTCATTTTAATTTGTCCAATAAGAAATTGTTGTATTTTCACACACATCGTCACATTGTCTGTTCATGGATGTGTAGCTGCTAACTCTCAGTTTTAAATCTTTTTTATTGTGGAGTCATGGGTCTTTCACTGCATCCTGGAGGATTGGCTGTTGCTCTCAAGAAAAAAACCTTTTCATTAAAAATGCACACTGTCTACAGTGCTTCTACTGCAGTAAGGCAGATTATCCATGACATAGGTTAGACATGCTCTCATACAAGACCATTACCAAGGCATCTTAGAGTTTTATCTCTATACGTGATCAGATTTTGAAATATGTTTCTACTTAGCTCAAAAAGAATGACACCAAATCAATGCAAAACTATCTAAGGAGCTATGTGATCTGCATCCTCACTTATTTCAGTGCTGGACTATATTGAGTAGAGTTTTTAAACTTGCTTGTGTGATTGCTCCCTTTCACAGATCCCTGAGGATGAACACATTAAATAACTTCTACCGAACCATATCAGGGATCTACATCTATGCCATGAATCAAACTTAAGTCCTCTAAATCCTGTATCACAACCTCGGCATAAGTCATACCTCAACAAAAGTCGAGTTGCTTGGCATTCAGGATTCCTCAGACTTTGAAGGGGACTACTTTTCGGAGATGTTTGTCTGTGTCTGTTTAAAAGTTCATGTCTTCCCAGCTCATTTTATCACAGTGTCATAGGAACAGTACAACCAAATGGCAAAACAATATTAGTCTGGTATAAAAAGTGTCAAAATAAAGATTTATCTCAAACCAGGAGCCTCTTAGTGATAAGTAGACATATAAGAACCAGGCTAAAAGAAAGCAGGTCAGATTATTTCTACTTGTGCTCCAACTTGAATTGATAATAATGCCATGTCTTCTTTCTTAACAATTCCATTTAACTGGTGAACTCACCATGCAATTCCCTTTTCTTTTCCTAATCCTTTGAATATAAATTTAACATTTGAAGCATTATCATTCTTGTCTTTCCAAAAAGCTTTTTGACTGGTGCAAGTTTTCATTCCTCCTGCAGAATTTTCTAGGAAGGATTCATTTATTTTCCACATGCTTCAGTTTGTCAACCCTGTTTGGTGCATAATCTTGTCAGGATCCTGCTCTCGATGAAATAGTTTGGGCACTGGACATGAAAAACCTGCCTTACACTCATGTTTTGCTCTCTGCTGAGAAAGCTGAATTAGCCCAGCTGGAAGAGCATGCATGTGGGGCCACCTTTGACATCTACAGTGAAAACTTAGCTCCTACTCATCCAATGCTGGTGTCAGACAGTTTTCAGTTAACATTGGAGCGAGTTCCCCAGTGACCCACTTAGGAAAGATCAGAGACTGATTGTGGATTTAGAGAAACAGCAACATGAAAATACTGGAAGTCAAGTCATAGAATCAGAGTGGTAAGGGATGGAAGAGACCTTGAGATCATCAAGTCCAAACCCCCTGCCAGAGCAGGTTCACCCAGGGCAAGGCCACACAGGAACATTTGATGTGGAGACCAGTTTCAGAGCAGGCAAGACTACCCTGGGGAAGGGATCTGAGGCAAAAAGGGCCATCAAAAAGCTCTTTCGGGGGCTTTTTTGAAGCCGGGTGAAGCCCTCTGCCTGTGCTGGGGCCGCCATTTTGTGGTCGGGCTGCTGAGGGTGCCTGGGCAGAGCTGCCACCACCCGCTGCTGCTCAGCCCGGGCTGGGAGAAGCCTCAGGGAGGGCGGGAAAGTTCCCGCCACAGAGCACAGGGGGAGCCCCCAGGGCAGTGTGTGTCTCGCTGGGGGTGCAGCACGAACGGCAGGGCACTGAGCCTCTGCCAGCTGCAAGGTCAATTCAGTGCCTCTAAGGGCTCAGGGCTGCTCATCCCAAGTGCCCCTCGAGTGGCAAGGTGTGGGTTGCTGTAGAGGCCCAGCCATGGCTGCTACCAGACTGGAGGCTGCTGCTGGAAAAGCTCTGGGCACCCAGACAAACATGGCGGCGCTCAGCCCTCTGGCTGCAGGGAGGAACAGAGCCTGGCACTGCAATGGTGAGTAGTGGAGACAACCCCTGTGTCAGATGTGAGCAGGAGAATGATCTGCTCAGCCAAGTGGGTAGAAGAAGCCTAAAATCAATTTTAAAATATTTTATAGCCTTGGAATAGCTGCTTAAGGGATCAGGAACACAAGTTGTGTTCTCTATCCCTCCAGCGGCAGTTGTGAATGAGGAAACCAACAGGTCAGCTCATGGCTCCAGGAGGTGTTACCAGCAGGACTTTGGGTGTTTTGATTGTGGGCTGCTATACAAGACACCTGGGTGGCAGGAGGGATTCACTTGAACCAGAGGGAGGTGACAGTAGCCACCCAGCTATTTTCAGAAAGCTCTGAATTCTCCCAGACCTATTGCTATTGCATTCTGCAGTGCTTAAATATATTTATTTTCTGATCTATTATTTATTACTTTTTCTCTTTCCTCACACTCTCATGCCAACTTCATTTATCTTTATTTAAGACAACTGGAGATGGTGGCAAGGAATATTTGTTCGAGGATAAACACTTTTGCAAGATAATGAAACTAACTCCTGGCCTTCAGTTAGGATGAAGCACTGTGGAAATATTACTGTGAGGAGAAACCCCAAAAGGTCTCCCTCCAAGAAATAGCACTTTGCTGGAAGATCTGCCACTCAAGGATATATTCTCTGCTCATTAGCAATTTCAAATCTTAACAATCCTACACCTAGTTCAGTTTGGGAAAAGCCTGCATTTTGAACTACAGGTTTAAAGTGTATGAATGTTAAAATATGTATCTTAGTAGAGAGACCTGCATTTAGTTCTCAGCTCTGCTGCTGACTGTTCATTGCCCCTTGATCATCTTCATAACCCTTTGCTGAGCTCCCTCCAGCATTTCTGTTTGTTTCACTGAGGGGCCCAGCACTGGACACAGCACTCCATATGTGGTCTTGCCAGTGCCAAGTAGAGGAGAATAACCACCTCCCTTGATCTGCTGGCCATTTAAAATTAAACTTTAAATTTCATTTGGAAGATGAGTTGAAACATTGTGGTGATTTGTCAGGTTATAATTAAAAAGTTTGGAATTTCTAAATGATTCTGTTCTACCCCTTCCTGTAAGACAAGATATCTATGAAGCTTGAAGACTTGAAGGTTTACTTATTAATTTTTATGCATTTTTTATCCTTGTGTGAATACTCCTTCTGTAACTACCCCCTGAATTTTGCTGGTTAGCAGCCGAATCTGAGCTCCATGTATGCAGGGAACCTCTGAATATCTGCTTATTACACTGCTCTCATAAAGTGTTGAAAGAAGATACAATAATAGGTCAGGACAGAGAGAATATCAGAAAATCCCAATTAGATTTTTCCCATAGCTTATTGGAATCAAATACATCCTGGGGCAATGCAAAAGAAAAGAGTATTCAGTCTAAAATAAACTTCTAAGATTTTTTTTTCATCATTTTCATAAAGCATCTGAAAGTCTGAGGAAAAGTATGGGAAAGGAGAACAAAGTAGGAGAATACCTTGAGGGATTAATGGTCATGTCTCAACACTTGCCTATTTTGCAGCTTTCAAGGCCTCTGTTTTGGGTTTGGTGTTTTTTATGTATTTTGCTCTGGAAATTACAGCTTCGTTTCCCATAATACAGAGTGTTTGGTAGTTATTTTAAACAGTCCTTAACTTGTTTTTAGCTGTTGATGTGCACTGTTTTCTTTGTGATTCTGTACTTCAGTGTTACATGGATTTCTAGGTTCCTTATCCTCTCTCTTTTCCAATCTAGTGGCATATTTTTTCATGGATATTTTGGTATTTAGTTCTGTGCTTTAGGTTTGGGGTTTCTTTCACTTCAGTTTCATTTCAGTTTCACATATTTAGTTCTATTTAGTTTATCATGTGTTATGTTCACTTTTGGTCATTTGTGAATCTTAATAGTAGCTTTACGCAGAGGTGTTCACATGCCATTTTCTATTTTACAAACCTTAACTGACACGTGCAGATCAAGAATCTAGACATAAATGCCTATTTTCACAAAGAAAGTTGATTCATGTTTGGTTCAAGAGTGACTAAACACAGGTCAAAGACTGAAGATGAATCATTTGGGACAATTAAGTAAAAAAAAAATAAATCACATTGTTTACTTCTGACAGCTTCTGATTTATTTTTTAACTAATCACTCTTGCTCTGGTTCATAACTCTGCAGAGCTGTAAGTATGTTTGTAGGTTTGTAGCTCAGCTCTCACTCCACTTACTGAGCAGTCAGCAGTTAGTCAAAGTCTGAGAAGCTTGCTCATATTGGTATTTCTGTTACAACCATCACTTTGGGCTGCACACAAGACTATGACTAAATGTTTTTCTTGGAAATGCTTCTTAGAAGTGTAAGGCTGAAAACATTCTTCTAGTGAACAATAACTTTGGTTGTCTCTTGGTGAAAGGCAAGAGCAGTTTAGGAACAGCATAAATATCAAGCTGTTTCAGGCATAATAAGGATGCACTGACTGTGACCAACAAGTATAGGATGGCTTAACTTATAAATGTTTACAATACCACCTTTGCTTATAATTAATTAATAATTATCATGCAATGAGACATTTTTGCTTCAGAAAAAGCTGCAGGCAAGATGATAAAAGATTATTAAGGTTGAAAAACTAAGCATGCAGAAATTAAGAAGTGCCTTTACCAGTTAGTAAGAATACATCAGAAGATAACCTTTAATTTCATGTTTAATTAAGTGGTTACATGTTGTTATTTTCTATGTGTTCCTAGTGTTGCCAGTTCATTCAGCTTTTCAGGTGAAGGCAGGTAAAATATATCTACCAATTAAATAGCAGAGAATCTGGGAGTAGAGGAAATAAACTGTTAACCTGTTTAGTGCTGTGTTTCCCCAGTGAGCCTGAGTTTGGCCCATCTGACTGCTGGGTGGAAAACAAATCACTCTTTTTACCTTTGGGATGGAAGATTACCTTAGGCACATATAGCTCTACAAGAGGTGGAAAAGATGTTCCATAGGATACCAAGTCACAACATTGCTTCCTTGGCAAGTGCTTCCTTCTCAAATGCTCCTGTCTAAGATGTGGTAAAGATAATGCATCAAAGATCTGATTAGAGTTTAAACTTTTTTTAATTATAATCACTAAAATATTTCTGTGATCGTTTCTAATCTAAAGCACTGTTCCTGAGAATGTGGTCATTGCTTGTATATGGGAAATTTAAAAATCTTTGTTTATGATTAATGTTGTTATTTTTCTTTTCTCACGTCTCAAAATATAATACAATAATTCCAAGCATGACTCATACATTGCAATGATTCAGCAAGCTGAGAAAGTCAAAAAGTAGATATAGCTGACTTGAAAATTGGAAAGACCATCAGTCAGAGCTATGTAATTTGCATGTATAAAAAGTAAAGAAATTTCAGGGAAGTTGTTATGTATTGTCTGCAGTTACACAGAAGTACATACAGGTTGACCAAAAATAAGGTCTTGATATTGCATTTATTAAAGTCAATGACATAACAGCTAGCAATTTAAAATGCAAGTCAGGCTTCACTCTAATTTCTGATAATATTCCAAATGTTGAGTAACACAAACACATGCATTTGGTATTTCTTAAGAATCAAGACACAGAGCAAAAACTTTACAAAATCAACAGGATGAAGAGGTTGAACAGGCTAATTTATCTACAGAAAATCTAATCTGGTTAATCAGGTGACATCCAAAACGGCTGCATCTCAGGCTGTAAAGTGATCACTATCCAACTGGGTGTCTTCATAACACACCCTGTCAAAATCATTTCAGATTTTAACTTTGGATGATGCAATCAGATTTGGAGAGTAGATGCTCCCAAACACAGGAGACCACTTAAGGAATAATAAAATAACAAGGCATGGCCTTGTTAAAGGGAGCCAGCCAAGGAGAGAAATACAAAGGTCCCTGAGGCTGAGGATGGGAATGACAGGAGGAGGAGGAGGAAGCAATAAAAAAACAACTAAATGAAGAGAGGCAGATTGAAATTAGATGGCAATTACTGAAAACATATCATCCATGTCCTTCAAAGAGTGTTCTCTGCAATCCATGTGTCTGGAAAGATCTAAATACCCCTTTGTTGCCACTGGGCAAATTCAAATGCTGAGCATTTCCAGCTTGGATTCCTTCAAAATGTTTGGCACAGTGCAGGTGAGACCTTCAGCAAGTCTAAATCATCTTTGCTTCGTTAGTGGATAACATGTGAAGTCACCAGAGCTGAAACAGTTTATTTCTTATTACATACTATTATATAAGTCATAGACAAATCCCTTGTTCATTCAGTAGGCTGTTTTCCAAAAAAAAAATACCCATGGAACTATACTTTCCAAAGTTATATATGTATTATTTATATATGCAAATATGTTGAGATGTTAAAAAAATCCTCTGGTGTTACCAAGATTCCATCTCTTTTTTTACTTTGCTATGTGATTATCTTGTCTTTAGTTAGCTTTCTAAAACACAGTGTCTAAGTGCAGGTGTGGGTAAAGGCTTATGTGGCATGTGTGTTGTTGCTCAAGATACTTTAATGAGTTTTGCTTCTCACCTCTCACTAGTAGGGATTGAGATTTGCCTATGATGAGGTTTCCAGCTTCAGATTATTAGACCTTTGTACCTGAATCTTCCAAGATGTTGTTCTGTCATGAACTCAAATATTCACCGGCTAATCTGAAACTCAGCTATACACAGGCTAATCTGAAACTCAAATATACACAGGCTAATCTGAGTTATCTGTAACTTTGGTTGGAAGATGTTTGGGTCTTTTTTTTTACTGTGTATTAATACTTTCTGCTCTTGCCTGGTATAAAATACCATAAAACACACCATTTGCTTTATTGTTGCCCTTCTATTCTTTGATGTAGCCTAAAGTATTCTGAAAGTCAACAGGCAAAATAAGTGTTATGTAGGTATTGGCTACCCCCTAAAAGATATTCTTGATTCTGAAGGAGAAGTATTAGCAGTGGCAATTTCTCTATTGCAGTGCTAGAACAAGTAATTATTCATGTCTGTGGTGTTGTTTTTCTCCTTTTAGTACTCATGTTTGATACTTTTTTCTTTATTTATCAAAGGATCCCACCTGGGGAAACCTTAAAACTTTTCAACATGTATCACATACTTTTTATGCCTTATCCTTGTCTAACCTGTCAGTCCTGATGTTCTGAATACATCAGCTCCCAACCTCTCCTGCAGCAGTAACATCAGTTTGATCATTCCTGTGTAATGTCTTCAAACACATCTTCACATTTAGCACGAGCTTCCTATCAGCATTCACAGAGCTAATTGTTGTCTGCCTTCATACAGCCCTTTGTCCCATATGATGACAGAAGATCACAGAATCACAGACTGTCAGGGCTTGGAAGGGACCTAGAAGATCATCTAGTCCAACCCCTCTGCCAGAGCAGGGGCACCTAGACCAAGTCACCCAGGAACAGATCCGGGTGGGTCTTGAGTGTCTCCAGAGATGGAGACTCCACAACCCCCCTGGGCAGCCCCTGCCAGGCTCTGGCACCCTCACTGGGAAAAAGTTCTTCCTTGTGTTTCTCCTAAACCTCTTGTGCTCCAACTTGCTCCCGTTGCCTCTTGTCCTGTCATTGGATGACATTGAGAAGAGTCTGGCTCCATCTTCCCTACACTCACCTTTAACATATTGATAGACATGGATGAGGTCTGACCTGCTGGCCACACTTCTCTTAATGCATCCCAGGATCCATTGGCCTTCTTGGCCACAAGGGTGCATTGTTGGCTCGTGGTCATCCCCCTGTCCACCAGGACCCCCAGGGCTCTCCCCAGAGCTGCTCTCCAACAGCTCAGCCCCCAGCCTGTACTGGTACATGGAGTTGTTCTTCCCCAGATGCAGCACCTTACACTTGCTCTTGTTAAATTGCATTAAATTTCTCCCTGCCCAGCTCTCCAGTCTGTGCAGGTCTCTCTGGATGGCAGCACAGCCTGCTGCTGTGTCAGCCACTCCTCCCAGTTTGGTGTCATCAGCAAACTTGCTGAGGGTCTCTCTATCCCCTCATCCAGGTCATTGATGAATATATTGAATAATACTGGACCCAGCACTGACCCTTGGGGGACTCCACTAGTCACAGGCCTCCAGCCAGACTCTGCTCCACTGACCACAACTCTCTGAGCTCTGTCCTTTAGCCACTTCCCAATCCACCTTACTACACCATGATTCAATCCACACTTCTTAAGATGGACTGTGAGGATCCCATGGGAGGCAGTATCAAAACCTTGCTGAAGTCAAGGACCACCACACCCACTGCCTCATCTATCCATCTACAACACCCTGTTGGGAAAGTAGCCCAGTTCAAAATCACAATATTCACCAGCTCCTGATATATTTATAGCCAACGATGAGGGAAATTGCAGTCTGTTTTAAACATTTATTCCAGGAAGATTGTTTTGCTTCTTCCCTCACAGCACATTGTTATGTCTGAATAAAGAAGAAAAGAAAGGACTTCTGTCTGCCCTCTGCAAGGGACGTACTATTTCCTGCAAGCTCATTTATTAGGGCTTGAAACTCTTCAACATTTAGCTCAGCCTCTTCTCAGGCAGGGTGATGTCCCTCATGTGCTGAGAGCTTACAGTGTGTTTGCTAACCATGCAGATGGTACATCTTTGTGCACAGACCTCATCCCAGTACCTCATCCCTGTGTTTACTCTTTGAGAAGTTTATTCCTATTATCTTTGTATCTGCACCCTGTTTCCACCTCGGATGCTATCAGCACTCCTTCACTACATCCATTAGCTGAAGCCTAAAATATAACGGGCCTTTAAGCCTACTGGTGTTTATTTACTAAAGAGAAAAGACGTGTTTAATGAAATGCAAAAAATAATGCATCTCCACGTACATATCCTGCCTAAAGAGGGAGTTAACAGGAGTGAAATCAGTTCAGGTTTCAGATTTATTGGAGCATGGCCAGAGATACAGTTCATAGCCCCAGGTGTTTGTGTCAGCTGCAAATGCTGCCCTGATCTAAATCCATACAGGTGAGGGGAACTACACAGGGCACTGCAGAGCTGCAGCTCTGTCCCCCGGGCTGGAGCACACACCACCTTGGCTGCTAAGAACACAAATGATTCTCCTTGCCTGCTGGCTGGGTGCATCTCCAAAGGGAACTGCTGTGTGTGGCCTGTGTGTTCCCACTAGGGCTGCATGTTAGTGTGTAGGCTTGGGTAGCTTGAGATACCTCAAGTCTTTGTTAACAGGATACCCTACTTTTCTTCTTTTGCTATGCAAAACCTGCTGCATTTTCTAATTGACAAAAACACTTAATGAAGTTTAGTACTTTGTGATAAACACTCTAATTTTCTTTTTTTGCATATTCAGCCACTTCAAAGGTCTTTCCTAAACATCAAAGACTACCTTTTGAAGTCTCTTAAATTGTGAACCAGCTAAAAGGATTTACATCCTTCATTCAAGTAGCATTTAAGTAAATACTTCCACTGACATACTTGAGCGTGTCCCCTCCAAGAACAAATGATGTCCATGCAGTAGGGCTGCAACCAAATGACACTTAAAGGTCCCTTCCAACCCCTTCTGTGACTGATTCTGTAAAATTCCTGTACTGCTCTTTGACAGACATTTCAGTAAAATAGCTATCAACATGTGACTACTAAATATTTACTATAATAGCTACATCAAATAAAAATCCAAAGAGGGACTCAGCCTCCTTCTATTACTGAGAATACTATTTTTAAATTCCAGTGAAATTGGTGGTAGTGCAAACAGATATTTGATGTGAAGTGCTATTGCCAGAAAAGCCCATCAGTGCTTTGCCAACCTGATGGTAATTATAATTTGAAGTTTCTGTTAACATCCTTTTAGGGGGAGATGTAATAAGTAGGACACAGGGAAACTATATGTCTCTTCTTCTTCTATCTTGATCTTCCACTAGCCACGGGAAGGAAGAAAGAAGTAATAATTCCTCAGCAGAAATAATCTTCTGCCTTTTAGCCATATGGATTGGCTATTCTGGATTGGCAGAACAGGACAAAATGTACCCAGAAAGACTCCTATATCTGGGACTGTGCTTCCAAGTTAATTAATCTCTGAACCACAATTACAACTCAGGAGGGGTCCCAAGTCAGGTGTTCTTGGGCTTTTCAACATAGTGGGTTTTTTCACTAGTTTGTCTTTGTGTGACTTCATGGAAAGGTTCAATGTTAGCCTGGCATCTAAGTTTACATTTTCTGGAAATGCTCTCTGTCTAAATCTCAGTATTCTTGTGAATTGTGTAGATCTTTCTGGTGTCCTGATTAGAGGCTCAACTGGAATTTTCTTTGTTTAAAAGATTTTGGGTGTCAAAATGAATTTTTCAATCAAGGATCTTTAAAAACTGAGTTAGCTTTGACAGGAAAAAGACCCATCTATAGAAATGGTGTAGTAATGTGCCTGGCTATAGGCATGCAGTCATACAGTGCAAGAGTGAGGGTTAATGGGTTTAAAACCATTCAGCTCAGCAGATCCTTAGTACTGACTGCTTTTTGTCTTGTCTTCTGAAGTAATAAGGAGGCAGGGACAATACATGATTTCTTAAAAATACATTGGTTTTGCCTCCCTCTTTTGTCTTGCTGTTACCCTTTTACTTTGGCTAGACTCTGGAAGAGACCAATTTACCTCTCCTGATTATCATTTCAGTTAATAAATATCTGAGACTTCATCTCTGTCTGTTTTCTGTTCTGCTGGGAATAGATTTAGCAATAAGAGTTGAAGTAATCTTTGACTTCCAAATCACAGCTTTGCAGTCTAGAAGTTGTCCTCTGATTGAACTAGCCACACTCCCTCAAAATGCAAATTCTGAAGCTGCCTCATGGTTCAGAAAGATCATTTTAGGCATCCTAAAGAAGGATGATACAACTTCCAAAGAGGCTGAGTGCAGCTCCCATTTTATTTCCCTGGGATTCATAAAATGTAATTGGGCTGCTTACATAGTGGGACGTTTTATTTCTCTAGGTTAGAGTATTTTGGCCTGTTGCTTATTTCATAGCCATGGCTGATCTCCCTTTTCCATGTATTACAAGGAATAGTCGTTGCCTTTAAACATGCTGTTTCATAAATAATATGTGTTCAACCTCAGCTGTAAATAATGACTCTTTTTGAGGTAGACTGTAGCTTAATTGGCAAAATTGCTTAATTGTCTTACACACTGTGTTCTCTGCTGAGTTATTTAGAGAGATTTCTATACAAAATGCATTATTCAAAACGCAATCTGTGCTCTTGACTTGCAGACTTCACATACATTACAGAAGCTCATCTGTTCATTGTTTTACTTTTTTTTTCCCCAACACCTACATCTCTTAGTATTTATATTCTTCAAAAAATGTTGGAATGTCTTCACCCTTACAAAAAACTAATGTAAAGCATGTAGCAGGGAGAAGGGCAGAGGAAGCATCAATAGACTCTCAGATGATAAAACTCCCTCTGCTGTCCTTTCCAAGTCATTCAACAATAATGGTGTAAACAACTGTTCTGTTCATCTTCCTGCCATTCCGGTGGTTTTCAGCGGTTGAAAACATCCTCTTTAAAAGTAAAAGAGCAGAAGAAAAGACTGATAGGGAGCGTGCCAGTCCATTGCATCGGACTGCTCTTGACAGCTGTGGCTGCTGTGGGCTCGGGACGACAATGGGCATTGCTGTTGCAAAGTGCAAGTGGAAAGAATGAAGATGACCAGACTTTATGCCACACTCAGAAGCCTAGATGAGATATTATCATAAAGTAATAATAATTAGAAGTTATTTAATTACTTCAGCCCGTAATTAATCTGGATCAACACGAAGTTCTGCCGGGAGAAGGTAAGGGCCCCGTGCAGGCTCTGGCGAATGCCCTGTTGGGGCAGCGCCTGCATTGCAGCACTCCCCTCCTGTTGCGTAACAGCCGCGCGTCCCGCGGCGATCTCCGCCGCCCCTGACATCTCTCCTCCTCACCTCACCTCGCCGACAGCCCTGCTCCTCGCTCCCTAGCGGGGCAGTGCCCACTCTTGGGAAGTGTTGCTGCTTGCGATGGTTCTTAGCTGTACGTTGCCTCCTACAGAGTACCCCGGAGCCGCGTTACAGTTGTGTGAGTTTGTCTTTTGTCAGTGGTAACAGAACTGCCTTTATTCTTGGGGCCAGCAAGTACCTCAGGAATAATCGTCAGAGGTCAGAATTTTAGCACTCCCCAAATGATGGCTTGCTCCAGTGACCACAAATCTAGGATTCTTTTGGGATGTTTCATCTAAAAAGTCTCTTTCTCTGAGTCCTGGTTAGAAGGATGGAAGAGAAGTTTTCCATATGATAAGAGATGGAGGAAGAAGAAAGGGATTCATCAAATTAGATTGAAGCTAAGGAAAAGTTTAGCCGTAGTGGGAGCTTCAAGAGACACTTACATAACTGATAGATTCCCAGCTGATTGGCAATCTCAACTATATTTCTTTCCATCAGAACCTTAAAGCTGTCATTTCTATTTTCCCTGGTACTTAAGATGTTATGTGGTTAAACTGTGCACGATAATTCACCTTCAGATGCAGTCATTTCCTCTCCCATAACAAGATTTCATAAATCTTTCCTAACAAAGTAAATAAATCTCTCTGCTCCCACCGTGCACCAATATTAAATTTCAATCCTTCCTTAAAAATAAAATGAATGCATTTTAGTAACTGCAAATAACTAGAACTGCCATCCTTTAAAATATTATCTTCCTGGATAGGATTTGAACTAGAGAAATGCGTTTACTTTTAAGGATCTGAACATTAATCATCTGTCAGAAGCAGCATACTATATACATGAAAGTTGGCAGTGGAGTTGCATTTGACACCTCCAGAGAACACCAACAGTAGCCTACAGAAGTAAGAGAGAAAGATGCTGAAGCTTCCTGCTGAGCTATGAAAGGGCTGGTGACACACACGACAGTGCTGACAGACACTCTGTGCCCTTGAGAATCTTCAGCAAAAAGAAGTTTCCTCATTTACACCAGTTTGGCCATTAATATTTGTACTGTAAACACTTGCACAATTTCATTTTTCATTGCTTGATACCAGTTAGCCTTCTCACAGAGCCTTGTCCTTGGTCGGGTCCTTTGGGTATCTCTCTGACAGATACAACCTGAGAAAAAAATAATTTTTTTTTTTTAAATGCTTATGATATTTGAGCTTAAGGTTTTCTGGGGATAAAGGGTTTGGCATTTTTAGTTTGTTTTTTTTTTTTGTTTTGTTTTGTTTTTGTTTTTGCTTATTATTCCTTATTAAGCTTTCTTAAATTGTTAAGATTATCTTCAAATAATATCTGCTTCTACAGCAACATTTTGATCTAGAACAAAATCTGTAGCATTTGGGTTTCATTTGATGAAGCAGAAAGCATTATGTGGTGGACAATCATAGTTAAAAATGCATGTTATTTTAAAATTGAAAAAAACTCTCTTGAATATTTCTAGTGACCCTGTTTTTTGGATTAAAACACATTAATTTTTGGTGGTTTCTTCAAAGTAGTAGTTTTTCATAAATTGTTATGGTAGAAAAGAAGATTTAAATTCAGATGAACTAGAAAATCCCAAGACAAGAGTGTAGTGCTCTGATCCGATCCTTAGCTTTTAAGAAAGTGTATGCAGATTACCAGACCAGAGTAATGCTATTAGTGCATTATTGGAGAGGTAAATGGTTACAAAAAGTGATGGATCAGCCTTGCTGTATTTAACAGATACTTTAGCAATCAGATAACAGATACTTAACTATGTTTGCAATTTGTCCACAAAGGAGCTGTGCTTCTCAACAGTGAAGGACACAACCCTAAACTGTAGCCAAGACAGAGGAGAGATGAGCTTCCTTTCAGCAATGCTATATCCACATACTTGTATTTAAAACATGGTACACACACACACGTCCCCTGTGGTACAACTGCCTGAAAATTTAGGTTGTTCTGGGTGATTTTTTTATATTTTTCTTTTTGTCCCAGTTTAATTATAAGTTCCAGATATCTACAAATATTGTAGTTATACCTCTGTGAAGTTGACAATGCAAGCACTGTCTTTGTCACGGCCTAATTGTATAGAAAAAATTTTAGATAACACAGAAAAATTTTAGGTAGCACAGATAACACTATGGAAAGACCCATAAATGTGGCAAGAAATGCTTGTACTTGGTTAAGCTTGCCAAGAATTGCCATTTTGTGAGTTTTCTTTCTTTTTCTGATGAAAAGAAAATTTATGTCACTGCAGTTGTGGTGACAGAAATAGCCCAAGGTAAATAAGTGCACAGACCAATTTTACTCTTTCTCCTGAGTTTTCACAAAGCAGCAATAATATGGCTCCCTTGCAGTGAACACAAACCCACCTCCACAAATCCATTCCTCAATAATAGAACAGCTTCTCCAGCAGGTGATACAGCATTGTGCCTTTTCCTGAGCTCAGGTTTTACCAGCTTAATCATTTTGACTCAATGACCATAACAGGCCACAGATACAAATACTGTCCACCACTACCTGGTGATGGCAGTGAAGCAAGTCTCTGCTTGCTTACCAGAAGTTTGAGAACAGCATGCACACTCCTTAGGGCCACTTAGGCACTTAACAGAATGTTCATGTATTGATTTTTGAATGTCTTTTAAAACCACTCAGATTAATTACGTATGAGCATTGGAACATTTGTGAGTTGTCCAAATGGGCATTGATCATATGTAGTGACCTTGTTCCCACAAGGATCGTGCTCTTTATTCCTTTCCTTCTGTCTTCTTGGTTTTTTTTCCTTTTGGAACATGAAGCATATTACAGTAAGATTCAGTTCCTTATAACCAGATGTGGCTTAAACATTTTTTGTGGCATGAAAAAGAAAGAAAATTATCTTTCACACAGGTGTCCTGAGTTCTGCATTAACCTCATGCTTACATTATTTCTCATTCAAATCAGGAGAGCAGAGAACACAGTTTTTCTTCATGAAAGATCTTCCATTGTGCCTGTATAAACTGCCCAGCAAACCTTGCTAAGCATGGAATCAGACTGCTGGAAAAAAGAAAAGCTTTTCTATTCAGCCTGTACAAAAACTTCCAGGATACTTGGTACTTTGAGGTTTAGCAAAGCTTGACACTTCATCATTGCCTCTGACATCTTAAAGTATTCTGTATGTACTCTGCATTGTGAAACAGTTCTTGCAAACTATGAAATAGCTCCAAAAGGTTTCTGCGTTGTGCCAGCTTCACAAGTGTGTGGGTAAGACTGGTGTGCAGTGCTCCGTTAGTATGGCTGCAG
The DNA here is from genome assembly GCA_013401355.1 of Ceyx cyanopectus. NCBI lineage: Eukaryota > Metazoa > Chordata > Aves > Coraciiformes > Alcedinidae > Ceyx > Ceyx cyanopectus. The sequence continues at coordinate 117,122 of VYZU01028609.1, forward strand.
TCACTGCCTCCTGTGGGAGGCACCGGGGAGGGGNTGTCCTTGGTCGGGTCCTTTGGGTATCTCTCTGACAGATACAACCTGAGAAAAAAATAATTTTTTTTTTTTAAATGCTTATGATATTTGAGCTTAAGGTTTTCTGGGGATAAAGGGTTTGGCATTTTTAGTTTTTTTGTTTTGTTTTGTTTTGTTTTTGTTTTTGCTTATTATTCCTTATTAAGCTTTCTTAAATTGTTAAGATTATCTTCAAATAATATCTGCTTCTACAGCAACATTTTGATCTAGAACAAAATCTGTAGCATTTGGGTTTCATTTGATGAAGCAGAAAGCATTATGTGGTGGACAATCATAGTTAAAAATGCATGTTATTTTAAAATTGAAAAAAACTCTCTTGAATATTTCTAGTGACCCTGTTTTTTGGATTAAAACACATTAATTTTTGGTGGTTTCTTCAAAGTAGTAGTTTTTCATAAATTGTTATGGTAGAAAAGAAGATTTAAATTCAGATGAACTAGAAAATCCCAAGACAAGAGTGTAGTGCTCTGATCCGATCCTTAGCTTTTAAGAAAGTGTATGCAGATTACCAGACCAGAGTAATGCTATTAGTGCATTATTGGAGAGGTAAATGGTTACAAAAAGTGATGGATCAGCCTTGCTGTATTTAACAGATACTTTAGCAATCAGATAACAGATACTTAACTATGTTTGCAATTTGTCCACAAAGGAGCTGTGCTTCTCAACAGTGAAGGACACAACCCTAAACTGTAGCCAAGACAGAGGAGAGATGAGCTTCCTTTCAGCAATGCTATATCCACATACTTGTATTTAAAACATGGTACACACACACACGTCCCCTGTGGTACAACTGCCTGAAAATTTAGGTTGTTCTGGGTGATTTTTTTATATTTTTCTTTTTGTCCCAGTTTAATTATAAGTTCCAGATATCTACAAATATTGTAGTTATACCTCTGTGAAGTTGACAATGCAAGCACTGTCTTTGTCACGGCCTAATTGTATAGAAAAAATTTTAGATAACACAGAAAAATTTTAGGTAGCACAGATAACACTATGGAAAGACCCATAAATGTGGCAAGAAATGCTTGTACTTGGTTAAGCTTGCCAAGAATTGCCATTTTGTGAGTTTTCTTTCTTTTTCTGATGAAAAGAAAATTTATGTCACTGCAGTTGTGGTGACAGAAATAGCCCAAGGTAAATAAGTGCACAGACCAATTTTACTCTTTCTCCTGAGTTTTCACAAAGCAGCAATAATATGGCTCCCTTGCAGTGAACACAAACCCACCTCCACAAATCCATTCCTCAATAATAGAACAGCTTCTCCAGCAGGTGATACAGCATTGTGCCTTTTCCTGAGCTCAGGTTTTACCAGCTTAATCATTTTGACTCAATGACCATAACAGGCCACAGATACAAATACTGTCCACCACTACCTGGTGATGGCAGTGAAGCAAGTCTCTGCTTGCTTACCAGAAGTTTGAGAACAGCATGCACACTCCTTAGGGCCACTTAGGCACTTAACAGAATGTTCATGTATTGATTTTTGAATGTCTTTTAAAACCACTCAGATTAATTACGTATGAGCATTGGAACATTTGTGAGTTGTCCAAATGGGCATTGATCATATGTAGTGACCTTGTTCCCACAAGGATCGTGCTCTTTATTCCTTTCCTTCTGTCTTCTTGGTTTTTTTTCCTTTTGGAACATGAAGCATATTACAGTAAGATTCAGTTCCTTATAACCAGATGTGGCTTAAACATTTTTTGTGGCATGAAAAAGAAAGAAAATTATCTTTCACACAGGTGTCCTGAGTTCTGCATTAACCTCATGCTTACATTATTTCTCATTCAAATCAGGAGAGCAGAGAACACAGTTTTTCTTCATGAAAGATCTTCCATTGTGCCTGTATAAACTGCCCAGCAAACCTTGCTAAGCATGGAATCAGACTGCTGGAAAAAAGAAAAGCTTTTCTATTCAGCCTGTACAAAAACTTCCAGGATACTTGGTACTTTGAGGTTTAGCAAAGCTTGACACTTCATCATTGCCTCTGACATCTTAAAGTATTCTGTATGTACTCTGCATTGTGAAACAGTTCTTGCAAACTATGAAATAGCTCCAAAAGGTTTCTGCGTTGTGCCAGCTTCACAAGTGTGTGGGTAAGACTGGTGTGCAGTGCTCCGTTAGTATGGCTGCAGTCACTGCCTCCTGTGGGAGGCACCGGGGAGGGGAGTGCACAGCTCACCTTTCTGCAGCCTGCAAGTTCCTTCTCCTCTCACTGCTTCAGCTTTCCCCGGTGCTGCTTTGCTTTCTACCGTGAAAAACACATACTTATTGGCAAGAGATTTGCTTATAAAAAGGGTCAGAAAGCCATTAAGTGCCCAAGCCTGCATCATTTGAGCAGCAGTCCAGAGTACAGTGTGAAATCTTTTAACACAGCCCTGCTTGATGAAGTCATGTTGACGGCTGGTGATTTCTATCAGTTCTCACAAAAGAGCATATTGTTTGTGTGGAGTGCTGCAGTTATTCTGATACATAGAGGAGATTCACAAGCTGTGTTTTCAGTGACTCAATTTTCACTGTCTGAGAGCTGTGGTTTTGCCTTGTTAGTTAAATCCACGTTTATTTGCAGAGGCAAAATGTTGATTTAGTTTAATACAACTCGCAACACAGAGTTTCACCTACAAAATTATAGGCCTCTGTTAAAATCAGTCCTCCCCCAACCACAATTCATATCAATAGTCATTGAATGTGACTGTTCTTCCATCTTTTCCTGATGTTATTCAAAGGCTAAGACACGCATAGAAAGATTTACAAAGATCTTTTGTTCTACAGGTTTACTACAGGGGTGCGAGTTAAAAACATGTCTAGACAGGGGCACATAAGCAAAATGAAACTAAATGAATTTACTGCAACATTTGTACATTTACTTTACATCAGCCTTTCTGCAATATTCTCATCAGAAACAAATTCTTTCCAAGTAAACGCATTTGACTTTGGTCAACAAATTCCTGTGCACGTGAATTATAGTACATGTGAACTCTGTGCTGTGTTGAAGGTAGTCTAAATTCACATCTCTATTTAAATAATTCTGCTTTGCTTTCCTGCTTATCTGTCCCTATGAAGACATTGCATTACAGCTGATAGAACAGAACCCAAAGGGGCTGACCTTGGCAGTGTGATGTAAAACCTCTCTGTAGTCTGTCTTCTGGTACTCCCTGTTCCTTTCACCTCTGCTGAATCACAATGATAGACTTTGTAACAGGAGCTGATACAGATCATTTATAACTGGGACTGCTTTTACACGCAGAAAACCATAAGATAAGCACATATTAAAACTCAGAAAACAGATTGTGGAGTTTGTTTTGTTTTGTTATTTGTTGTTCAGACTTTTATGGAGCTGTATTTGTTTCGATGGACAGGGACATCCTGGCCCTAGTGACCCAGGAATTGTCTGTCTTACTGTGTTCCTGTGATATTGTTTGTTTAATATTTTATCACCTTTAGCTTTTAAGAATGTTTGGAAAATATCTTAAGGTTGCTACTTCTACAAGATAAGAGGTGATAAAAATTGTTATTAATTTAATTTGCGAGAACAGCACCAAAGAAATTGGAGGCTGGAAAAGCAAACTGCTTAATGTGAAAGGGAGCTTTTTGCTGACCTTGCTAAAGGTGAGGGAAGATACCTCCCCTCCAACAGAGGACACATCTCTCCTCCTCTCACTGCATTAGGACTACCAAGCCAGGCCTCAACCAGTGAATCAGGCTGTTTCTCTTGTAGACTGTACGCATGATTATGCAAGAGCACCAAAGCCAAAGTTTTCACATGCTACAATGCTGTGCCTTTAGCTTTCCAAATGCTTAGTCCTACATGCATCACTTAGAGGCTTCACTGCTCCTGTGCTGCTCTTTCCTCTGAGAGGAAAGTGTCCAATTCCAAAATAAACTGCCCAGCCACGTAAATTCAGCGAAGTAACAGAAGCAGAAGCACACAGTGCAGAGGGGAAGGGGATAAGAAAACTAGCAAGTTGTGCCTGCCAGTTTGGTGTTCTTGTCCTTAGCTTTGTTTTATAAAACAGCATGTTTCACAAAATATGTTTTGTACTTTCTTCTTCTCTGCTGTCTTTAATCCAGGGGACCTCAGAGCACTTTACACACATTATTAATTAGGCCCACAAACAACCTTGAAGGGAATGAAGTATTTATTATTGAACAAATGCATGGGCTGAAATAGTGTCTGAGAGACACAGAACCTCCTTTACACTAAAAGCCCCTTGGACTGCCCTATTAGCATAAGATGTCCTTAAAGGAGTTGTAAGTTGGATTTTAGGAATGCTAGTGCTTCTTTCTCCCTCAGAACAATGTAGCTAGCTAGCCTGTTTGCAGGCCAGTTTGTGTACCTGAGCTGAAGCTTTGACTGGCAGTGCAGACCTGGATGGACATCTGCAAAACCCGGTTGTGTGGGAACTCCAGTGTTGCTCCCAAAGCCACCTACATTGACAACTCCCTGCTGTGCAACTTCTAGCTTACACTTTTTAGTCACTGTCATCATCTCCCTCAGAATCCTCATTCCCTATTTGCAGTGCACAGTCTGAAGAGGTGGCAGGGGGACTGTCCCTGTCTGACCTGTGTATGGTCTGGGTGCTGAAGGAGGCTTAGGTACAGTTTGATTAACTTTACATTGTAGTAAAGTAGAATTTAAAGTGTCAGTTCTCTTAGAACATGTGTGATAATTTCCATTTGAAAAATGCTCATCTCCTCTGTTTTTATTGTCTGCTCTTGACTTTAGTTCTAATTGCTGAAATCCTACCTGTTCAGCTCTGGTTATCTCTGTTCTTTGTTCAGTTTGTGCCTAAATGCCTCTGTTGAGCATGGTTTTCCTTTGTTAAAACTTTGTGTGTGTTTTGCTGTTTGATTTTTTTTCATTCTCTTTCTCTCCTGCTGTTTCTTCAGCAAGTTTGGAGCAAAAGAATAACATATTGCTTTTTTTTATACACAACCTAACAAATGCTAGGAAATCCCTTTGCAGTTTTCCTCTGCCCTGACCTAGGGCTCTTCACTGGAGGAATAGCAGGACTCTGTTCCTCACTAACACAGCTTAACTTCAGCCATACCTTCCCATGTCCTCACTATCCCAAACTCCAAAAGGAGGTGCAGAAAACTGTTTTTTCAGCATAAAGGAGGTAAGTAAAATGAAGTCTGACAGTAGCAACTTTCCTAAGACATCTTCACAGTCTAAAAAAGAGACTGGTGTGCAGGGCTACTCTGACTGGTGGCTCCACTTCCTCTCCTGAGGACAGTAATTGTGTAATTTTTTTTAAAAGCTTTTTTTTTCTTAATCAAACAAGTAGATCCTGTGCATGAAAAACTGTGGGTAATAACTGGGCTGTTGGCTGCACATTGCAAATGAAGAACTGAAGGTGAATCCAAGTGCAAAGTTTCCTTTGTTTGCACTTAGTAGGCGAGTTTCCCTCAGAGCAGAGGCTCAGTTTCAGAGGCACTTCTGAGTGCTGGCTCACACCCCAAAAGCAGGGTGACTGTGTATCAGGGTGGCACTAGCAGAAGGCATATACATTCTGGTTTACACTGTGGCTAAGTGTTCATAGTGTCAGTCTGCCACGACTCCTGCTAGTCCCAGAGTTCGTGTTGTCAGCAGTGATGCAGGATCTCTGCTCTGTGGCACAGACATCCCTTAGGGGTTTCTTCCTGCACAGAGAATTCTCAGTGTCAGGTGCTATTTAGATATGTATGTAATAGATGTAATTTCTCTTTGTTTCTCCATTTACACTGATGATATCAGGGTAGTTTTTTAGTTAATCATGAGATCTTCTGCAGTTACTCCAGTAGCAGAATAAAAACTACAAGCAGTGTTTCCGCTAGTTGATTTTCTCCCTCAGAAAGAAGGCTCTGAATGTAAAATCCAGGTGGCTTAAATGTGGAGGACATTCTGTACCAACTTCAAGGTTTATTTGAATTTTGGGCATAAAACATGACAGCTTCTGTCTCATATTGTGCTATTTTAGCTTTTAGTAAGGATAGCATCAGTAAGAAACACAAACAGAGCTGATGCACAAACTAGTAGATCTTTGTCTCTGCTTAACTGGTCCTGACAAAAAGTTGCTGCTGTTCAGTTTAGTTTAGGAGTGAAATAACCTCATATCAATCCAAGTGTACACACAAGAATTTCAGCTTCTAAATAGGAGGTGTTTTCACATTTTAGACATGGACTCAGACATTTATATCTGCACCATTTAAGTGAAACCACCTCTCTTTCCAATCACTGCATTACCATGGCAGAAGCATGAAAGTAAGCTTGGCCAGGACTTTCTGGATTATCAAATCCAGTTGTTTTCTTTCTCAGGTGGTATAAATGTCTCACATTTTCTGTGATGTCAATTGCTTTCTTTATTCTATTCAGGAACTCACTCCTTTCATTATTAGAAATCTATTTTCTGTAGCCTCTGTATTGCAATGCCAGTCTATTCCAGTTTGTTCTACCAGCTCTGTTCGTTAGCCCAAACAGCTTCTCTGCTTGGTGTTGACTTCTCTCATAGTAATTCTCTACACTTGCTGCAATGTGAATTGATGTATCTTGCTTGTGCAGGACCAGCTGACCACAGTTGTATCAACTGGTACCTAGGAAGCCTTTTTGGTACCTTGGGTCACAGCATGAATACATCATAGGTCATCAAGTAGCCCTTAATTTTTAGCAGAATTATATATTAGTCCCCAGGTACTGGCACTGTAGTTGATACTGGCAGAATCCTTCTGATTTTTGTTATTTCAATCCTAGACATCTCTCCTTCTTGCATTAGACTGTTATCTCCTATATGGCATCTGCTGCTCACCTTTTGTCATCTGTAGATTCAATTAGCAAACCTAGTTTTTGTTAGATTTTTGTTGATGGAAGATCAAATAAGCTCAACCTTTGTGCTGGCCCTTGAGGTATTCTCCATGTAAAGTCTCCCAGCCTGAGAGCTGTGTTCAGAATGACCTGCAGCTCTTATCTGTCAGGTCCTGTCTTCTCCATCTTAAACAGTAGTTGTAGATGTGCCATCACGTCAGAAACTTTTCTTTGTCTTGCTGAAGTCCTTTTTTTTTTTCCTTAAAATCTAACTTATCTTTCCTCAGAAAGATACTAGTTAAATTTAGCATGTACATTTTTAAACTATTTTAGTCCTAAGCAGCAGACAAACTTGCAAAGGAAACATCTGTCCTGTGCTGCTCCAATAGCATAAATGAAGACTTTGGTTTAAAATGCATCATGCCACTAATTGGTTTTTAGTGTACATTGCTCTTGGAAAAGTGGGCAACTACTTTCACAGACAGAATAGGAACCTGTGGTTTATATGCCCTAAATGAGTGTGAGCAGTGTGTCACACCTCTGACTCTTTACATGCTGGTTCAGTATTGAACCATTGCTGTGGAATTACGTCCCCATGCTCAACACCAGTAACCACTGGATTCAACTCTATCCTGGGTGGCAGCTGAAAATAGGCTTAGGGCACTAGCCCCTGATTGCTCCATTTCCTAGCAATCAGCTTGCTCCCTAATTCAGAGTTTCCTCTGACTCCTCTGCTCTCAAGCCAACTAGATCCACAGGGATTAGCTGTCAGCTGCTCAGTGCCATGTGGCATCATTTAAAATACCTGAAATGCTATTAAGACTGTGCTTTTGTGCTGTGGTGCCAGATGTGCATTACGTGTCCCTCAGCACACCGAGGGCGGATGAGAGCACAAGGACTGTTTCTGAGAAACTGGCCTTGCAGGGGCAAACAGAACGTGGCAGGATCACTATCTGCACTGCCTGTTTGGTGCATTTTAGAGTCAAATACCAGAGTGTCCTCTCAGAAACAAACAGAATCACAGGGTTGTCAGGGACCTTAAAGCTCATTCAGTTCTACTTCCCACTAGGTCAGGGTGCTCAGAGCCCCATCCAGCCTGGCCTTCAACACTTCCAAGGATGGGGCTTCCCCCACCGCTCTGAGCAACCTGTGCCGGTGTCACCACCCTCCTGGGGAAGAAATTCTTCCTCATGTCTCATCTGAATCCACCCAGCTCTAGTTTTGATCCATTCCCTCCAGTCCTGTCACTACCCAACAGCCTAACAAGTCCCTCCCCAGCTTTCTTGTAGCCCCTTCAGATCCTGGGAAGGTCTCCCTGGAGCCTTCTCTTCTCCAGACTGAACACCCCCAACTCTCTCAGCCTGTCCTCCCAGGAGCTGCTCCAGCCTCTGATCATCCTCGTGGCCCTTCTCTGGACATGTTCCAGCACCTCCAGATCTTCCCTGTACTAGGGGCTTCAGAACTGTACACAGGGCTCCAGGGGTGGGTCTCAGAAAGGAACCTGGCAATTAATTCTCATGAGCGTGGTGTGGGTAGTCAGAGAATCCAGATGCTGGCTGAAAGAGGGAGCATCACAAACAGGCAGTGCAGAAGGGACTGTGCTTGCACCATTGTGCTGACAGGCAGAGTCCCAGGTCAAGTGAAGCCTGGAACACTTGAACACCCTGCAGTGTGACTCAATGAAACCTGACCACTCTGCTCATTTGGAAGTTCATCTGATGCCATTACAGCTTTTAGATCTTGAACAAAGTGTCTAAAATATAATCCTTTGGGAACTACTTCTTTTGACTCTTGCTAGCTAAGTTTGTTGGGTTTTTTTTTTGCATTTACTACTTCTAAAGAATAAAAGGAGACATTTCTGAAAAGTCAATGGGACCATGATAATTTATTTTAGGCAGAAGTATTTTTAAATGTGTAAATGTGTATTTTAAATCTATGAATACCAAAATTCTGTTACTGTTGTTTTCTATTAGAACTAATAAGGTTAAAGAAACAATCTTAATTAAACTATGCAGGTAAGGAAAGAAAATATTTTCAACTGAGCAAAAATGAAAAGTCTAAATATTGCATTAGATGTTTAAAGTGTACAGTGAGAATCCCCAGTACACATTTTAATTTGCATTTAATATCTGAGTTCCTCTGAGTGAAATCCCAGTTGCTCATGAAAAGCTGAGGTTTAAAAACTGTCTAGTGGCCATAGTCTTAAGACAGAAGGTCAAATAAGTCTATTACTGTGAGAATAATCATGGGTCTGGTCATAGGCTTGGCTAATTTGATACAGCTCCACTGAGGTTATTGGAGCTTGACTGATTTACATGAGCTGATAACTTACCTTCAGCTCCATGTTTTTAGTGAGTAAAATAATTCTTTTCCTGTGTAAAAGTAGAGCAGCAATTATTTGCCTAGAACGATCTCATATACTTTTAGGAAATATTCCAAAATGATGGGGAAAAAAACCCCACACAAATAAACTTCCTGACAGAATTCACCTATGGGGCACCAAGCACGGGGGAGTGATGACAGAGATGAAGGAAAAGGTCTGCTGGAGTTACTGGAGTACAGTGTCAATGTGCTATTGCAATACACAGTGCTCATGCAGATCATTGTGTGCAGTTTCTCAGTGGAAGAAACTCTGTCTCATGGAAAGATCAACAGCTCCTAAAACAGGGATGTTCAACAATAACACTGTGTTATTCCAAACATCATGACACTCAATGTCTCATTTGCTGAGAAAATCTCGAGTTGTTAATAACATATGGGATTACCATAAATCCAGCAACAGGTAGCATCTGGGAATGCTGCTGAATGAAATGAGAAGGAGGCTAATTCAGCTCTAAGCATGCATTAGGAAAGGATTTAAAAGAACAAACTGTCTCCGTGTTTGCTGCTGCTCTTTGATGGGGTTTAACTTTGATGTCAGCAAGAAGCATTCAGAGTTCAGGAGTGAGTTACTCTTTCTTAACAATGATAGCCAAATCTGCCTGAATAAATAATGGTCTTCTATGGGAACAGATGGATGGTTTTGTGACCAAAACATCAGACAGTTTGCTATCTTGGCTATACACTTGGCAACTATGAACAGGCTATACACTTAACTTTCCTATATCCAAATTTCCCAACAGTAATTTGCAAATAACATTCATTTGCAACCACTTGTTTCTTTTGAAGGTGGAAGCAATTCCAGGCTTGTTTAATTTCATGCTGTAGATGGGGCTAACTAAAGTCAGCCTGCTTGTCAATGTGCTTAGCTGGTGTCAGGTTGGAGAGGTGCAATGAAGAGCAACCATCACTGCTGCTTCCATTGTGACAAGGTAGTGTTAACCCTTAGCAGGAGGAGTATTGCATCTCCCACAGAGGTCCTGCTCTGCTCCTGCACACTGCAAACATCACTCAGAAAAGCATTGCCATGGCCACTGTTTGATGGCTGAAGACAGGACAGGACTGAGACCTGTTCCAGTGTGCTCAGGAGAAACCATGAACTCTGATGCCTTGACTTTCTCAAGTTCACTTGAATCCAGATTTTCTGCAGATCAGTTTGTATATAATATAAAACTGGGGGAATTTAGTTTACAGTCAAGGAAAACTGAATCACCAAGCAAAGCTGGGAACTTTTGAAACAGATTTGTTTCCACATTTGATTCATTTCAGTTGTAGCAGAATAACATGTCTACATAAGAGAGAAACGAATGCTATTTTGGCTAATGCATTTTTAGTAGCAACATTGCCACATGGAAATTATCTTCTTACTTTTAAAGTTTGGATCCAGAAAATAAAACCTAACAGCCATATCATAGCTGAATTTAAAGCACAGCTAGATAGAAAACCAGCTTGTAACCTAAACTGGTGGAAGCATCATAGAGACAATTCATACATAGCTTAACAATGCTGTTTTTCAGGAAACATTTATAGCTGAGATTAATTTGGACTCTTTGGATTTTAGAAGGGGTGCAAATTATGCTTTTCTCCAACTGCAATTGTGTAATTTATGAAGACTGCAGTATTTTCATGTAGAGTCTCAAAGTGGGAAAAAGCACAAATGTGCACTATTGTTTTGGGAAATTGCAGGCTGGGAACAGGATAATCTGATCTAACAAACACATGAGAGCTTCTGCAAGTGTTCCAAGTGAGATTGCTCAGGACTGAGAAGTTGCACAACTGTCAAAGACTGTATTTACTAGGTTTCTCCATACAGCTTTCCAAAAAGTAGGGTTTGGGGTTTGTTTTTTGTTTTGTTTTGGTTTGTTTTGGTTTAATATACATTAGCTCTAACTGTATTTATTTACTAGGTAGAACAAGAGAAAGGCAAGATTATGGTCTGTGGGTGACAGTCCTACTTGCTTCAGGCAGTCAGGCACAGACTTATCCACATGTAGATGCAATAGAACAGTGCAAATCTTGATTGCCAGTACCCCTGCACTCCCACACGTGTTGACAAACTCTTGCCTTTTGCTTTGCTTTGCTTTGTTTTCTTAGGATTTCCAAAGCCTTAGAGGAACTGAGATATCCTCTGCAGGTTTCCACCTAACAATAAATGGAAGTCAGGCAGGTCTGTAGGATTTTATTTGGAGGGCAAAATGCCAAATCCTCATCCACTACACATGGATAAAATAACCTCAGTAACCACTGGCCCAGTGCACAGACTGAACAATCACGAAATTCAGTCAGTATTCTCTGTATTGCACACTCTGAAACTAGCTGTAATGGCTATTGATAACATCTAAAGCTTTTCAATTCTGTCTTTATAAGAAGGTTAAACCAGGCAATACAATCCATGAATACAAGGAGATTATTTTTTTCAAAATTCTTATAGCCTATCATTAAAATTAATCACATTTTAGTTACTTAGGTCCATTCGACAAGATATCAGTGATAACATGTCAGGATCCTGTGTTTCTGGTGATGGCAAGCAGAAGGAAAATACTCAAGTAATGGTTAAAAAAATGTTCCTATAAAAGATAATGCTCTGATTTTTTCCTATGACAGCTTAATAGCCTCTGACTGATGCAATAGAAAGCACTCACACAGCCTTACACCAAAAACACATATACAAAGACACTACTGCCTGCTGCAGAAAGCAGGCTCTTCCTAGAAAAAAAAAAAAAAGAATAAAAAGATTATAAAATAGATCCACTTAAGTATCTTTTCTTGGAATAGTGTTCTTCAAAGCACCAAGTACAATGTTGATGCACTGGGGTATATATGATTGCAGACCAATAGTGACTCTCCTCCCAGATGCAAAGTAGGTTTCATTTCTCAGGACAAATTTCATTTCAAAACAACTGTCTCCTCTCATGTGAGTGGCAAGAGTTCAGAGAGAATAAACTCTGATCCCTTTATGTTTTCCTACATAGGAAATCTAGTTTATTGTACAGTGCTGATCAAACAGGCTTGTGACAGTGGTTCCTTCCACCTCCAGAGTCCACATGGAGTTTTATTCCCAAAATCTCATCAGCTTTTAGAGTTTTTGTCAACGAATCTCTGTATACACTGTCTTCATTAGAGACCATTTATCTCCTGGGTATTTTTTTTGTTCATTTGAATGCAGATCCTCACTGCTGAACAACAGAATTGTCCACAGCCCTCACTTTCTGAGATCAGGGTTCAGATTTGGGGAATAAAAAGAAAAGAGCTGTGCTGAGCCTGAAGAAACTTGGACTGCTTAAAATGCTTTTGAATTGTAATGCTGCACATGCAATGTTATGGTAATAGTAGTGTGCAGTCATTAGGAAACATCCTGTGTGTGTATGCTGTGCCCTACTACATACAGTCATACCTCAGATTGGTAACTGGATACTGTTTTCATTTATGAAAAACACCTTCTGTATGCTGAAATCATCTCCACATATGTTGAAAGATACCAGCCATTTTTGTAACTATTCTTATTAAGCCCTGAAAAGGAGTATTTTTGATAATGACAGTGCTGGCAACAGATCTGCTTCAGATGGAACTAGGTCAGTAAGAATTTGTAAGTCAAGAATGGAAATAATGGAATAGTTTAAATCAGAAGACAATAGTTGAAAGATTCAGTCTTCTGAATCTCTGCAGTGTAAGAGTATCAATGTGGCTGAGAAATGACAAAAGCTATTACAGTGGAGATCCTCCTTTCTGAAAGATAACACACTAGAAATGATGCCTTCCAAAAGAGAGAGAGATTTGGAAGGTGTTTCCTTGATGAAAGTCAGTATAACTAGATGACAAAGTTTCCCATCCTTAGGCATGCCTCACACAGCTTGAGATTTATTCTGGTATTTACTGGAGAGGTAGTGCTTGTCAGTTTGGTCTGTTTGAGGAGGTGCTTGTCAACATTTGTTTGCCATAGTAAATGGAACAAAAGTCCTTTGCCGTAAAAGGAATTCCTTCCTCAAAAATATCAAGTTGTAATAGTGGGAAAATAACATGTGCTGCCAGCATATTGTCATTATATTCAATTAAAGCTTTTTTTTCTCCACTTTCTAGACCATAGTAAAAAGAATTTTGTTCTATTTTTGTCAGTACTGCAGACAGAACAGGCAAAATGAATTAGTTGTCACTGATTTTCACAGTCATCTGTAAACAAGATTTATTAAAGTAATTAAATGAGGATTTTGTAGAGCATTCATCTTGGAATTTGGAAGTGTTAAAAGTACTAATATAGTTAGAATTGATTTGTCTTTAGATTATGTAAGACTTGCAGATGTTGTTGTTTGCTAATGGAATTGTAATCAGTGATGAACTCTTGGGCTCGTGCTGGTGTGTGCAAAGCAGACATTTGAGGGAAGGTGTGCGAGGTTGCCATGGCTGGAAAAGCAACCTTAGGTGGGCACGTGTGGAATGCACAGAGCTCACTCACAGGGCCTGGCCTGCACCTGCACACACACAACTCCTCTCGCCCTGTTTCCACTAACACTAAACATGAGGAGTCTGACCGTTGAACATTTCCTACTTGCCCCCAGCAAGATAGCAGAGAAAATACTATTTGACCTTAAAAAAATAAGTGTCGTGGAGGCGTTCGCTGCCCTGTGTTTGCTCTCTTCTGTCCAACGTACAGCACAAAGCAAACATTGATTCTGTAACACCATCTGAGACTGACAAAACTTCTTTTGCCTTTGTCACTGTGAGTCACTCAGAGTCTGGTATCTGGAACCTGCCGCAGCTCTGCTGCTCTCACGGCACCTGCAGGGTGCTTGAGAACACCTGCCCTGGGAGTGAGGATGGGCTGGCTGCTCGTGCCCAGCTTGTCAGCCCTGCTGTCTGCGAGGACAGTCACACGCTTGAAGTCAGTGACAGTTTGTGCACTTCAGAGATGTTCCTGCATCCTGCCCCTCTGCATCAGTGCTGCTCGTGCAGCATGTCCAGTCTCCTGAGATCTTTGGACCTGTCTGGAGTGGTTTGAATGGGATGTGCTCCTGTCAAATGGATAGCAAGGAAATTCGGGAAGTATCTTCCTGATGTGGTCAATGGTACCAAAATGGTTTGATAGATTACAAGCCATATGAAGAATACACTGCTCAGTGTTATTTGGTAGCATTTAAAAGCTTAAGATCTGTATTGCTGCTGACAGAGGTTACAGTGACTGCTGCTTGTTCTGAAACATTTTAATTACTTAAGGAATTAAGTAATATCCCTGGATGAATGTCCCCACAGTTTGCTGATGATACTGAACTGTGAGGATTGGCTGATACACCAGAGGTTCTGCTGCTGTTCAGTGAGGTCTGGACAAAGAGACTGGAGAGCTGGGCAAAGGTCCTCATGAAGTGGGGACCAGTGTGCACCAGTATGGGTTATGGGTTGACCTGCTGGAAGGCAGCTCCACAGAGAAGGACTCTGTCCTGTTGGACAGTGTTATCCACAGAACAGGAATGGGCCCTTGTGGCCAGGAAAGCCAGTGGTATCCTGGGGTGCATAAAGAAGAGTGTGTCTTGCAGGTCAAGGGAGGTTCTCCTTCCTCTCTGCTCTGCCCTAGTGAGACCACATCTGGAGTGTTGTGTCCAGTTCTGGGCTCCCCAGTTCAAGAGGGATAGGGAAATTATAGAGTGAATCCAACAGAGGCCACGAGGATGATGAAGGGACTGGACCATCTCTCCTGTGAGGAAATGCTGAGAGCCCTGGAGCTGTTTAGTCTCAGAAGAGATGACTGAGAGAGAATCTTATGAATGTTGACAACTATCTGAAGGGTGGGTGTCAAGTAGAAGGGGCCAGGCTCTGTTCAGTGGTGCCCTGTGATAGGAGGAGGGGCAATGGTCACAAACTGGAACACAGGCAGTTCCACCTCAACAGGAGGAAAAATGTCTTTACTGTGAGGGTGACAGCTCTGGCACAGGCTGCCCAGACAGGTTGTGGAGTCTCCTTCTCTGGAGACTTTCCAAACACACAGAGCAGCAACACAAGACAGTGGCTGCTGCTCTCCAGCCTCTAAAAACCCCCCTGCCAGCTGCTGCTCTCTCCACCTGAGGAGGGCCAGAGGTGGGCTGACTGGCACTTCTGTGGCTGCTGCTCAGGCACTCACTGCATTACAGCCTCTGCTGATGTGGGTTATGTCTCAAGAGATGTGGCTCAGGAAGCCACTTTCTTTCTTCTTGTCAACCCTTTGCCTGTTTATCATTCATGGGAACTCCAGCCAGCTCCTTTTAGCAGTCTCTTCTAACCTGGTGTGTCAGCACCAGATGTGTGGCTAATTCTAACAGATTTTTGATGCTTCAAGAAAAAAAGAGTGTTTTTCTTGTAAAAACATACTTTTTTTCTTCCTCTTCTATGACTAAATGTTTGTTGTTGTTGTTGTTTGTAAACTACAAGTAATTCTTTTAAAGGGAGGTAAGATTTTGCTGAGCACCGTTACTCATCTGCTCTCTTCTGCATGGCAGAATGAGATTGAAGCCACGTGCACTGGTTGTTTAATACATGAAAAACAAATAATTGTATTTCATTTTCCTGTCCTACCTGATGATATCAGTTATCAGTGCAAAAACTACCAAGGGTGCTGCCCATGAATGCTGAGCTGCCACATCTGACTGATGGCATCGGGAAGTTTGAGATACAGCTCAATTAAATGTCTGATAACAAACATCAGAAGCTCCAAACACTTCTCATTTAAACATTGAAAAAAAAAATAGTATCTGGCTATTTCTAAACTGCTGCAGCAGAATTCTTTAGAGAGGTTGCTCCTCTCCAGCAGGGAAGAAAGAATCCACACCACTCAGCCCTCTGTCCAGGAGCTGCTGATCGAGATGCAAGCCCAGGGTGTTCAGTGGCAGCCTGCTCTGTCTGCTGGAGAGGGCTGGCAGCCAAGCAGGGGGTACACATTAGTGCTCCCCTTTTTCCCCAGCCTATGGCAGCCTCCCCCATCTGTGCTACAGGCTGCAAACCTTAGCTGCATTTTGAAGTCCTGCCTCACATGTGCTCTTGCAGTAAAGACTCCCTGGCTGCATCTGTCTCTGCTAGCCTTATGCAAGAGGCTTCTCGTTGCCCCAGCAGCTCTCTGGGCAGCAGGAGGTTGATTTAGTTTGGCTTTCTTGGGGGTTGTGTTTTCATTTTTTCCTTCGATCTATTCTGTCATTCACTGGAAGCAGATCGGCCTAACAGCAACTGGAATAAATATTGACTGGAGACTGCAGGCAGGTCCTCTGAAAAAAAACCTGTTGCTCAGCAATTGATATAGTTGGCATAAAAATACCAACAAAAGTCAGGAACAAATTCAGGGCTCTGTTGCTAATTTCTCCCTCTATATCATTCAAATCTGTAAGCATCTTGCTTAGTAATTTTGTTTGATCTCTTCCCTTTCAGTAATACATACATAAAGTTCCCTTTCTTTCTACATTTCTCTATCTCACGCTTCTATATCTTTCCTTGACTCCTCATCTCATGCTATTTCAAATTCAAGATTGTAATTAAAATGTCTGACACATTTATACTGAATTTAAGGTAATGAAAAAATGAAATTTTAGAAAGAGAAAGTCAGAGACTTTCTTCTTCCCATTCATATAATGGGCATGCAGGTAGAAAAATAATATTGTCAAATTTCTATTTTTATTAGTTTTATGAAGTAATAGCTGAAGTAATAGCTGAGATTGTTCCATCAGCAGTGATTTTATTCATCATGCAGCCTCTATTGCTGAAAAACAGCAGAAGCTGCACAGTTTTTTAAAACAAAGAAATGTTAACTCTATGGAGTAGATTTACTGAAAGGCACTTGGAGCCACATGGAGCAATTGCTTCCCTGCTGAAAAAAATATTGGCTACTTTGCTACTCATTATTTCACTGATCGCCTTATAACCACGGTGAAGAGAATGAGACCTGTCAACAGGATTTTTGTAATGCTGTAATTGTTGAATGTTGATTTTCCTTTCACTATCTATGCAGCCTCTTCAGAAACTGAATATTTGCATGAGCAACTGCATCTGTTTTGCCTAAAGATTTTGGTGGGGCAGTCCTGGTTGATATGGTTTAACTGCCCTTCCTCTTGGACCCACACTTCTGAGATATACACAGCAGTGTTCTTGGTGTTTCATCTAGAACATATTTTGTAGATCTATCTGTCTTCCATTATTGATCACAGCAACAGAAGATGTAGCATAATACTTAACAATCTTTTGTAAACACAGAGATTTGCTTTTCATTGTTGCATTCAGAAGGTTTGGATTTCTCTGTATTATTTGATATGATGGTGAAATTAGTTTATTTCCCCTGATAAGAAGGTGTGAAGCATTTAGAATGTCAGTATGAGTGACATTTTAGTGCCATGCATATTTTCTGTTACCTTTCAGAATTTCCTCTGCTCTGCCAGCTGGTAACAGTCCCTCCAGGGTAGGTCCTGACACCAAATCTGGCCCATGGACCCAAGGAATTACCTTGGGAATTCCATACTTCCAGTATTTCCAATTCCCAAGGAATTACCTCACTGACTTTTAACTGGGAACTTTTAGAGGGGTTTTATTTCAACAGTGTTGGAAAATTTTGTATGACATTCTAGGGGGTTTATTGTATGTAATTTGAAGAGAAAAATGTAATTTATGAAGGTGAAAAAATAATTGTGAAAAAAAGCCAAAAACCACCCCAGTTCCCAATCAAAGTTTTAAGGGGTCCATCTGTCTCTTTGGTCTGGGGAAAGATCCCACAGCTGCAGCCAAGCTGGGTGTTTAATATCACCGAGTGCTATGAAATTGTAAACAAAATCTTTCCTTTGATATGCCTTGGAATGTGTGGTTTTGTTTTTATATCATCACGCTGTATATGGAGCTGTGACATTAATTTCCACACTGGGTATATAAAATGGCAATTTAGTTGCACAAAATTTCCTCCTTAATGATTGCTAGATGTGCAGATGAGGACAGCACTCCAGCACAAGCTGGAAGAGGTGTGCCCTCTCTACAGAATCATGCTGAACTCCTCATGTAAAACTACCAAAGCACGTGTCATTTCTGCTGTAAAACAAATAGGAGATGCTGTGTTAGCCTCCCCTGCTACAAATGTCCCTTCTCCAGTGTTGTCATACATCAAATCTCTCATATCTTAGCCTTGCAATAAAAAATACATCATCTTTTGAGTGAAGACAAGGTCTGTGGAGCCAAGCCATGTACCTGTGTAATGACATACACATAACTGTTTTTTATATAAGACCACAAGGCTCTGCCCATTTTCTATTCAGATTTCCATTATCATCACAATATGAACCTATCTGAGCTTAGGGGAATATGCTCTATAAAGTACCCATTTATTTTAATTGCCAAACATGCTATTTGTTTTATTTTCCATTGATTGCTATTCTCAAATAGAACAAGTTAGGATTCTAAGCATATTCCCAAATTTAAATTTGCTATGGAACACTAATATGAGGATCTAAAAATATTTAGAGAAGTACCTAATTACATGGCATGTTACATAAAATCTAGAGGATGAGTTAGAGCCCACTATTCCTCAGATTTCCTGTACTTCTTGGTTTCAGCCCTACCATAAGTATGTATTTGAAGGTATTTTACAACCCCTCTCTGATCCTCAAATGGGAGGAAAAATGAAAAACTTGGATCAACTACCAGAACTTGACAACTGCAACCGAGTTTTGGGTTCAGCCCACTTCATGGGTTGGGTTCAGCCCACTTCATGGGTGGGGCTCCCATGCTGGTCAATTATTTCATTTAGAGAGATTAACTCTTCCCCAATTAGAACTGGCATGCTGCTGCCAGAAATGACACCACTGCTTCTGGAACGGAGCATGTGTGGGTTCAGCTCCTGTCAAGGACAAGTTTTAGCATTCAGATGGTGTGGTGCCCTAGAAATAACTATGCTAGACAGAGAGAAAGAGTGAGTGAGGTTAGCATACTAGTCACAGTTACAATACTGAGTCATATGTATATATTTATTTCACTGTTGATTGCCAAAAGCAATGCAAGAGCCCGAGACTGGGTCATGTTGCACAAAGGACACCTGCAGTATCGCTCTAAAAACGATGCTGCTTGTTAAAGCCAAAATGTGAGCTATAAAAAGAACAAAGATCCAACTTTAGAAACATGGGTACAATGTCATGATGGGTTTTCTAATCCTAAAGAATTAATTTGATAATTCATATTGGATTACATTAAACTCAAACTGTGTGTAAACTTGTGTTGATTCCTCTGAAGTATATGAAATGATCTCTCTTCAAACAGGAACGTTGGTTTTGGGTGTTTGGGGAACCATCTAGTAAAAGGCTTGCATTCAAAGTGGATGTTTTAGTGAGAAGATCCCAAAATTCAGTTGGAGAGGTGTTTGCAAGGTTTTAAAATTAAAGAAATATTCTAATGCTGCTCCAACAGCTTGCAGTTATGCCAGTGCTCACAATGGGTTCAGTGGAGGCCTTAGGGCAGAGCAAGAATCACATCACTCTTTCTGCAGCTGTTTGAGAAGATGAAGTTTCTTGAAGATGCCAAGAGTTGAGTGCACGGTACAAAAGCACAGGCTAAGCTGGCTGGTCTGTTTCCTTCAGGTCATCTCCAGACAGAGTTGCTGCCTTGGATTAAATCTGAGAGGAGTTCCTGTGTCAGGAGTGGCAGAGAGAGTGTGACAGCCTTTGTGTTTCAAAGCGCTGCTGCACTGCAGCCTACACTCCACTTCTGTTCCCTTTTGATATGCTTTTCAAGGTAATTTTTTTCCTCACCTGCCCAGTTATGGTGGTGGCAGCCCATTGTAGTCCTTCTGTCAGTTAGGACCTAGTGAAATGAGCCAGGCTTTCCGTGCAGAAAGCAGCACCAACACTGACTCTTTCCTCCAGTTCATCCCTTCAAACCTCCTGGCCCTGCACCCGCGACTCTTCTGCTCCCAAAGGTTGATCCACTAGCACGTAACTGACTTTAAACAAAAAAAAAGCAAGCACTTAATTTTCAATTAAACTCCTGGCATAACGAGAAGAACCTGTGTTCTAGCGTTCGGTTGCCGTGTGGATCCCCTGCCCTGGGATGCCGCCGTCGGGCGGAGCGGAGCCGCTGACAGCGCCGGCTGCTGCCGTCCCCCCGGCAACCACAATACTGTAGCCATGGAAACCGCTGCAAGACGCTGGATGAACCCCGGGGAAAAAAAAAAAAAAAAACAAACAACAAACCGTGCAGTTTTTCCACTTGTAAAAATACTTTAAAATTGCCAAAACACAGCGTAAGGAGGGGGGAAAAAAAGCGCTATTGCAAAACGCTGTCATTTCTGCCAAGCACCACACAAAAGGGATGGACACACAAGGAACAGTTTTGTCTTCACTGTTGCATTTGTCAGGCAAACTGCTTCGTGATTTTCTTTACTTGTATGACAGGATAAAAATAGGACACATATCTAATGCATATATGTAGACATCACGAGTACAAAAATGTGTGCACACGTCACAGTGAGAATAGATAGAGCAGCCATAAATACTTGGATATAATATGCTCAAGCTCGTGGCTTTGAGGCAGTCTAAGCAATTGGGAAAAAGTGAATGCTTGATATAGTGTGTGTCCTTATATCTGATGTCTTAGCTCTTTCCACGGGTGTTTGAATGCGTGTATATATGTGGTTATTTCAGTGGCTTATTTTAAAGGGCTTATTGGTTTAAACCAACAAGTAGTTTAATCTTAAAATGTGATTTGCATTTTGCAACAGGGAACCTATTTATATTCCATTTTGCTCTTATGATCTCTTCCTATTCTCGTATAGGTGCTGTTCTTCAGAACAAAGGAGAAAGAGTCAGTCCCAGAGAGCAGAAGAGAAGGCTTTCCTGGGCAGCACATTAGTCAGGACCTTGAACCCACTAAGGAGTATCACATTCATCTCTCCTTAAGAGGCCCAGAGAACATGAGCTCAGAAGGACCTGTTGAGCAGAGCAGAGTTGTCCTTTCACCTTCTGCTGTTCCTCTTCTGAGGAGCAGGACCCATGGCCACACTGACCAAGGTATGTTGTCAAGCAGTGTTAGGGGGATTATGTAGGGAGCTGGAAATGTAAGACTGAAATTGCAGAGTGCTTAAATCCAAACCCCTAATTGAGCTGCACTCTAGCTGAGTGGCTTTGGCAATCAGAATGCAGAAGGCATCCCTGGAAGGTAGGCTGTAACAGGGAGAGACTGTTTGACACTAACACACCATGCAGGTCTGCAGGCTGTGTGAGACCTGCTGGGAGGTGCCTGTAGCAGCACCAGGCAGTGCTGCCGTGGGTTCAGCCACCACGGTGCAGCTCGGGGTACAGCTGCTGAATGCTGCTGCTGTAGGGAAGGTTCCCTTGTGAAAGGGACTTCGTTTAAATTTTGGTGAGGAAAAAAAAAAAAATCAATGCAGCCATTTCTGAGACTTGTGGCTATAAATAAAATATAGAAACTCACCCTTTTGAAGATCTGTTCTAGCTGTTTCTATTCTCTTGTAACTCCAAAGTGTCCTTGGTTTAATACTTCAAATACAGCTGCATGTAGCTAGGAATGGGCTGTTACAGCTTATACATATTTCATAAAGAAATAGAAAGTTTTGAACTTTGGAAAACGTCCTACCCTGCTGAGAATAGTTTTCTTCTGTATAACCATTGTTACTTAATCTTTCCTCTGTCTTTTTGTATTTCATTTTTCTTGCTACTTAGTATTTGTGTGTTCAGATGGAATTTTGCAATTATTTTCCTGATGCTTTCAAAATACATTATCAGGTTTCCTATTGTTTTAGACACAGCACTGTATAAATGGATTTATTCACAGCAAACAAAGGCTGTAAATAATCAGGAAGAGTGAAAGGGTCTTTAGACCTGAGAACACTACTCAACAATGCACAGCTATAAGCCATGTTTCCTTAACTATTTGTTTTGTCTTGTGGATAAAAGCCAGAGTGGATTTGAGTGAATTAGGGAAGGGCTATTGCTATTCTTCCTATTGTGGCCTCTCCACATGTTAGCAGCTAATACTCTTGACCTTGATTTGAAATGAACCTCCTTTGTTTCTCGAAGTTTTCAACACTACCTTTTTGGAGTAAATGTTCAAAACAGCTTTTGGGGACATGTGCAAGTTTTTTAACAGATAATTATTATACACATTGCTCTGTCTTCCCCATATGATGCAGAAATTTTTGTCTGTGCATTATCAGCAGTAAAAAACAGAAGTTGTGTCTCCAAGTGTGGATGTCCCAACAGTATCTCAAAACACATTTGGAGTTTCTTAATGGCATATGCATGTATTCTGGAAACTTCTGAAAGCATGGCTTAGTGACTCTCATTTTTCCAGGCATGTTTAGCTCTCTCATTTATGTTAGATGGAGATTGGTATGAAATGCAGCATTTCCTATTGGTCTGGTAGTAGGATTGGAATTTATCTCTTAGGACTTCATCCTGTGTCTTGACCCCATAGGACTGGTCCACACCAATTTTCTCACTGATTCCAGCAGAAGAAAGGTCAAAGTCAGGGTTGTAGAAGGATTTTTGTAACAATGCAGTTTCCAGATGACACATGTTAAGTAGAAACTGAAGCTTGATGAAAAGAAAGCAGCACTCTATCAGAGTAACAGTGAGGCAACATCCCCTGCTGATAGAGCCATGGCAGTAGCTGGCTTTGTATGGATGGCTACATTCATGTTTGATGCCTTTATTTCACTCACCACATATAAGTGAAACAACCCCCACCCCTACAATGATTGTTTTATTCTTTTTAGCTATTAACTTGTGAGCACATTTTTGTCTTGTGTCTCTGAACTGTAATAAAAGTACAATCCCCATTGATTTCAGACTGGATCCACATCTGCTCACAGGCATTCAGGAGTATTTACACCCCCTTGTAATCCTTTGGTGGATATTTAACCTTACTATACAACACTACTTATTAAGAATAATAAGTGTTTAGGTTTTATCTTTACGGGAGGTATATCCCATACGGTCATTAACTGAATACCTGCTTTTCAATTAAATGATTCATAAGAATTGAAAGCAATTGTAACCAGTGATTTATTATTTTTTTTTGTAAATTCAACTATTTCAGAACTCTAAAATACAGCAAACAGACCAGGGAACCTAAGAAACATTACTGGAAAAGTGCTGGAGTTTCAGGTTAGTACTGAAAGCCTGTTTACCACCTTTTTCACTTTTTTAAAGCACTAGTGCAGTGTTTATGTTTGAAATGCTGGCTTCAAAAATCTACACAACCTTTTGAAAACAAAGTAAATTCCAGAAATATATCTACAATATAATATATCATAAAGTAGAGAAAAATATATGATGTGTGTATATGTATTCATATGTCACTGTGTGTGTGTGCACATGTGTATATGCACAAATTTTAGTTTGATGCAGGAGACAACCATAGATCATCCACACAAATCCTGTATAAAATCACCATCATTCTGCTGGGACATTTGAAGTCCCTGATTTTGGCAGCAAAAGGCCATGGGTTGTTGTGGTTTTTTTCCCTTTGGTATGGCATTTTGAGCTGGCTGCCTCACTGTGGAGCCAAGAGTGGTGGAAAGAGAAGGCTGGTGAAAGGAAGGAAATCAACTCTCCGGGTAGGTACAGGTAGCCTGTGCAAGGAGTGCTGCCTTCTGCTGTGTCCCACCTCACATGGAGAAGCAAGTGAGTCCATAACCTCAGAAGAGGCACTTTGGAATTTCAGGAAGTAATTTCTTTTCAGTAGCACCACTGGGCACTCAGATAACAAGAAAACAATTGCACAGCCCTCTTCAAACTATAACTGCATGCAGAAAATACTATTTTGAGCTTGTTTCCCCTCTCCCAACTGGAGTCAGAGTAGCCTGACATTTTATTTCATCTAGCACTAAGCTCTGGATGGGTAATATTTCCTCCTGGCACTAGTGAGAAAACCTTAATGTGTCTGCTCAAAACTTTTGTTTAAAATAAGATGTTGATTTATGTAACCCTCTCTAGTGGGTCTATAGTTCAGCTCTGTCCCAGACAAATCAGCAGTATGGGCATGCTACGGGTGTGCTCTAAAGGTCTTGGAGACATCCCATGGTACAAGGCCATGTCCTGTTTAAGATAAGCCCCAGAATTTCCCAAGACTGAAAAGCTGTGCAGATAGTGAGCCTTCAGGTTCAAACTGGAGGAAAATGAGAATTTACTTGAGCATGGCAAGGGAAGAAGGAAGCCACCAGCAGTGCCTGGGCACGCTGCCCCCAGGTGTGCTTCCAGAGGTTGGTGAGAAAGTCAGATGGACGAGGAAGCAGAGCATGGGAACACCAGAACTGCTCCAGAGGCTGCTATTTTCAGCCTGGCACAGAATTAGCTGAAGTGCAGCACTGGGCCCCGGGCTACGATGAAGAATCTACGATGCTAGAGCTGAGTAATTGAGGGAAACTCTGCCTTTTCCAATGGCAAAACAGTGCTCAAAGAAAAACCACTGCATTTCATACAGGTCTGCACAAAAACGTCCTCAAGCACACAGTGTGGCACTAGATAACTTGGAGTGCAAGAGCCCTGTGTTCTCTTTCATTTGTATTCTCAAATTCAGCTTACTACACAGCCAAGCTGCAGATGACACTTCAGGTGTAAGGTGTATTGATTCGATGCAGCCATTTTCCACCCTTTGTGGCTGTAAGTGTAGAGATCCCAAAATAATACAGGAATATTCGTAACATCTGTACTTTAAATAAGTGCTGCAAACACCTGACACCAGAGAGTAGCTGCTGCTTTGGGGTGATTTTTCACTAATCTTTACTATTCACACAGAAGTGAAGGTGGCTCTGTGGTACATAACTGTAACAAGCACTTTTAAGTACATTATAAAAGCTCACCATGGCAACATCTTTCTGCTCA
The DNA here is from genome assembly GCA_013401355.1 of Ceyx cyanopectus. Classification (NCBI taxonomy): domain Eukaryota; kingdom Metazoa; phylum Chordata; class Aves; order Coraciiformes; family Alcedinidae; genus Ceyx; species Ceyx cyanopectus. The sequence goes on from VYZU01028609.1 coordinate 142,175, forward strand.
TCATATTTAGAGTGAGAAAAAGAAAACACACTAAATTCTATTAACCCTGAAACCTTTCTGAAATTTAGAGGTTGAAAAAGTATCCTAAGTCAAAGTTCTTTTTTTCATAGCTGTCTGTAAAGATCCTTGAACACGTTACCAGACAAATAGCAATTGAAGGTAAAATATGAAATTTTCTTCTTTTGATTGCAGCTTTATAGGGAACTATCAAATACCTCGTTTTCAGTTGGGTCACTGTGACCAAAGGCAACTTGATTTTAAGGAGAAAGTTTAGAAAAAAAAGTGGCATGATTGCTTAGCTCCTCAGAGACCTAACCACGCCAGGCATGATGAAGAAGCCCAGTGTAGAAACACTGGTTTGGAGATGACACCTCAAACATCATCCTGTCACTCCGTAGTTACACCCTTAACTCCTGGGGGTTTCACATGCCTCTAAGGAGTGGCAGTGTTCTCTCTTTTCTCTTGCTATCTCATCTCTGGAGTCTTCTGAAGGCTTGGAAATGCCTGGGTAAATTAGGAGGAATCATTGTAAGAGTGGAGTAGAGGTGCTGTGTACTAGAGGTCTGCACTTGGTATCATCCAGCAGGCTGCAGCTGAAGAGATCTTCCAGATGAGATGATTCAGAATAACAATTCTCTCTGTTCTTGCCTCTTCTCTATCACTCTCCCCATATCCTGGACTCTAGGGCCATTATTCAAGCAGTGTGAAGGAGGAGTGCAGGCTCAGCAAAAGGCTCAGCTAAAGCTAAATGCAGCTGCAGTGTCTCAGGCCATGATTTCTCAGGTGAAAAATGAAAATGGACAGGTTCTCAGGAAATGAATCACCTACAAATTCCTTGCAACTGTGGAGAAATCTGTGGATGGTCTGAATACCTAAATAAACCATACCACTTTGACACTTGGGTATGGATATAGGGTCTAGACTTGCAACACTTAGTTTAAAAAATGATTGGACTTATTTCTTATTTCACTCTAGTTCATTCCCATTCATCTGACTTTTTTAGAACAAGTTCTTTGTTTATATTCAATGTAAATAGGGAGGAAACTAAAGGAAATATAAAGAGATTCTGAATTAAACCCAAAAGATCCAACTATTTTTAATCCTTCATGAATTTTTCATTACTACTTCCCACAAAACACCTCCTGCCTTCTCCAAATGTTCTAAAAAGTGCTGCCATTATTGGTGGATAAAAGCAGTATAAAATCATTGTATTAAGCAAAATTCCTTCTTTGTTTTTCTCAAACAACTGCTCTGGAGTGACTTCCCGTCCAGAGTCCTCTGCAGTGGGAACAGGTTCTGTCAGGAGAGTAAAGGCAGTGAGCTGTGCTGACAGATCTGCCCAGGAACATGAGCACAGAGACAAACTCAAAGGGCTCTGGTGCTCATTTACACCAAGAATTACAGCACAAAGTTCACTCTCAATTGCTTCTTTCTCTTACTGTTTTTAGAGGGGGGGGAATGGGACTGGTACTGAAGCAAGATGCTTGTTTACACTGTGCACATCCACTTTCCAGCCATGGCAACCTAAGTGAATTTGAGTAGGGAGGAGGATGGAGCAGAGGCTGGAAGACCTGGCTGGAATGATACTTTTCTAGATCACTCAGGCTGAAAGAACAAGACAGCCTAAAATCTAGCAGAGGTGGAATGTATTAAATATTAAGTTTAGAACTGGTTGGAAAACTTGTCAAAGTTTGGCTTCCTTTCTTTCAAAGATGTTTTCCCATATAAAATCGGAGGTTTTCACAGAGCTTATCTTTCAATCATTTTGGTTTTAGAGGCAAAGATTTCACCAGCTCTCCAAAAGACTTTTCAGAAGAGATCAAGCAGTAAACTTTAATTCTCTATTTTTCTGTTGAACCGAGCACAAAATTCCTGACCCGTGAATTATTTCAACCCAGTAAGGATTTTTTTAGTACTTTTTTTTCTGCTTGTACAGATATCCCAAATCTTATTTTATGGTGTAGGAATGGGGTGGCACAGGCACATGCTTGTAGGTTGAATGACATGCTGGGGCTGCCCAACTGGACAGTTGGCATGATGCTACATGGGCATCCCACCACCCAGGGCAGCTGGATTGCAAGCACTGCTTTCTCAGGTAAATATTACCTGGATGCTGGGCTGCATTCACACCTTTCTCCTGATTCAGGATGACATGGCCAAGGTGCACCCGGTGGTGAGCCAGTCAGATGTGCCTCCCATTTAGGTCCTGTCACAAGGAGGAGGCGCCCAGTGTGGTGAGGAGAGGCAGGGTCCACACATCATGAGTAACAGCAGATGAGCTGGGGGGGGTGGAATGTCACGACCTTGATGGGGGATCAAAACTAACTGTGCTAGGCATTCAACAGAGATGGCCTTACTCAAAGGACATCGAGTGTAAAACGACACCCACCCTTAATACTCCTTGCTCTTAGTCCAGGGCCCTGATACATCAGAAATGAAGTCCTTGCTAAGCATAGGTTGCCCTTGACTACTAAACCCTGAAACCTCCTGCTGCCTAATATACCATGGCCTGGGGAACAGCGAGTGAAAAACCATGGCTTTTGTTCTGGGTGTCTTCTGGGCCGTAGGGAAAGCGCATATTTTGTCACTCTGGTGCTCAGAGCGATCGGCAAAGCTTAATTGTTTGCTTAAGCAGCCTTTGGAGCGGCGAGAGCTAACAAAGCTCGAAATTGGCAGGGCTGGCCAATGCAGTTGAGCAGCAAAAAGACTTTCAAAGAGGCAGTTTTGCTCCCAAGTGCTTATTGTCAGCTCTTTGAGTTAAACAGATTTGAACAACCCAAACAAAAACTCCACGGGGGAGCTTTTTACAAACAGAAAACAAAGGAGCCCCGCTCCAGCTACATCAAAGCTTCCAGTCTTTTGTAACCTCTGGTGGCAGCTTGTTTCATCCACGGCCCCTAACTCACTGCTAGTGTCAGTTCGCTCCCCTCCCAGTGAACCATTTCTGCTGGAGTTTCCCATCTGGCTTTTAGCCGACTGCAGAGAAAGAAACAGGCTGGCTGTGGGCAAAGCTCCTGCCATCCCATCAACGCGGCGCCGTTGCCCCATCAAAGGTGTGCGAGAGCACCTTGCTGCCATGAACTTTTAAAGCCTGAAGTGCTTCTGGATGTGTTCCCGTTGCAGGCATCCTATCCAGGAGGCTTTCCTTACCCTATCAGCTGCCTCTGCTGCAGGCTGGGGGAACGGAGAGGCAGATTTCAGCTGGTGAATCCGAAGAAAAGTTGATAACATTTATTTTATTTTTTCTATTCGTTTTTTATTTCCCAGACTAATGTAAATAAGGGACAGTAGCAAGAGATTTGAGGTTATAAAAAGTTCACAGCGGTGAAATCCCAGGCACATTTAAGAGAGCATCACTTTGCATTTACTCTGATTTTTTAAATGAGGTTGTGTTCAGAATATGACAAAATTTAACACTGCAATTAAGAAGGGGATGTTCTTTTAGCTCTGGATAATTAATTACAAGAGTAGGATGCAGCCTCATCTGAATAAGAGGCAGAACCAGCTCATGTCTGCTACACTTTGACATGACACAAAGGAGTACATGCTGCACTAGTAAATCATAACTAAGGGGAAAAAAATGCACTGGTTGAAGAAAAAAAACAAACCAAATAAAACAAGAAGAGCATACTTAGGCAGGGTGAAGAAATGAACTCTGTGGTGGTATATGATATGTTGCAGGTACAATTGAGATTTCAGTTGTATGAAACCAACTGAAAATTCTGAATTGTCAAAACCCACAACTTTATAAACCAACCAAAAGTTCTACTGTTTGGGGTTTTTTTCATTATTATTATTTCAGAAGACATTAATGACATATGAATAATTACTTTCTCAAACTTTGTTATACTATATAAATTTGAGGGGGGATGTTGATTGTTGGAGTTGTTAAAGACTGTGTATTAGAAAGAGCTAATGCTACACTACTGTAGATATAATAATAACTAATTATTATTATTATTATTATTTAGACTTATTCTCAATGTAAGGACTTCCATTTGCTTCTGCCTGGCAGTAAAACCCTCTCTTCACTGAAATCTTTCTGTGTTGAACTAAATTTCTTTCAGGCCAGCAACTCTTGACTGATTTTAATAGGCTGATAGGGAAGAGGTGAAGAGGAAGAAGAATTAATCCCATAACAACCCTAATCCAAGGAACATTTGGATCTGCTGAATAAAATAAGGAAGAAGCTTATGGGTAAGTGATGCAGTGGGATTCAAAAATGAAGGAAACTGAAGAGGGTCCATCTAGATTGAGTGAAGGGTGGGAAAAAGACATACAGAAAACCTATTTTAGGGAATCAGCATTAGAACAAATAACTAGGCCACTGACTAAGCCCTGGCTNGCACTAGTAAATCATAACTAAGGGGAAAAAATGCACTGGTTGAAGAAAAAAAACAAACCAAATAAAACAAGAAGAGCATACTTAGGCAGGGTGAAGAAATGAACTCTGTGGTGGTATATGATATGTTGCAGGTACAATTGAGATTTCAGTTGTATGAAACCAACTGAAAATTCTGAATTGTCAAAACCCACAACTTTATAAACCAACCAAAAGTTCTACTGTTTGGGGTTTTTTTCATTATTATTATTTCAGAAGACATTAATGACATATGAATAATTACTTTCTCAAACTTTGTTATACTATATAAATTTGAGGGGGGATGTTGATTGTTGGAGTTGTTAAAGACTGTGTATTAGAAAGAGCTAATGCTACACTACTGTAGATATAATAATAACTAATTATTATTATTATTATTATTTAGACTTATTCTCAATGTAAGGACTTCCATTTGCTTCTGCCTGGCAGTAAAACCCTCTCTTCACTGAAATCTTTCTGTGTTGAACTAAATTTCTTTCAGGCCAGCAACTCTTGACTGATTTTAATAGGCTGATAGGGAAGAGGTGAAGAGGAAGAAGAATTAATCCCATAACAACCCTAATCCAAGGAACATTTGGATCTGCTGAATAAAATAAGGAAGAAGCTTATGGGTAAGTGATGCAGTGGGATTCAAAAATGAAGGAAACTGAAGAGGGTCCATCTAGATTGAGTGAAGGGTGGGAAAAAGACATACAGAAAACCTATTTTAGGGAATCAGCATTAGAACAAATAACTAGGCCACTGACTAAGCCCTGGCTTGGAGTTAGGTAAGGAAGCAGGATGTGGAAAATTACTGGACATTACAGGAGATAGAACATGATTGCTAAGAGTGTGAGAAAATGAGTGAAGTTCGAGCTAGCAGTGTGGAGGATGGCTGGGTTTCACAGGTGGCTAAGGGGGAGTCTTGTGAGAAATGGAACAGAAGGCCCAGCTTCACAGCTAACTGGGGAGGTGTTCTGGAGACCTTTGGGGGAGTGCCATCTTGCAAGGCATCGGGGGAACTGCATCACTCAGACCATGAATGGCCAAGATTACTTGGGTAGTGTTAGCAGGACTGGCAAAGTTGGGATGGATGTAGCAAAACTGGGAGCAGTGGGGAGAAACCAGGTGAGGATTGTGGAGGAGAGCAGGGCGGTCCAAAGGCAGTACACAAGGCACAAACCATAGGATCACTTCCATCTAGAGTATTTTTTTGGGTAGCCCTGCACTTTTCTGCCATAGCTAGAGCAAGACAAGAAACCAACCCCACCCCTCTGAGTATGTGACACAAGGAAAATCTCCCTCTGCACCAGTAGCAGTGAGGAAAGCAGAGTGTTTGCCTGGGGTGCCATGGCACCCAGATCACTTGGCTGTCCTGGTATCCCCATCCCCAGCTGCCTGTCACTCCAACAACAGCAGAACTGATGGAACTAAAAAGTACTTTTGTATTTAACCAGCAAAATTTTCACTGACTCCAAAAAAAAAAAAAAAAGCACTTAAACTGGCAAATTATTTTTGCAAAGGTGATTTTTTGTGTGTTTTGGTTGGTTGGTTTTGTTTTTGCTCTTAGGTTTTTGGGGGTTTTTTTTGCATAGAAGAAATAGGTGAACATTTTGAATTCTTTCCAGAGACAGAATTGTGCCCTTACTGTCCACAGGATATGTAGTTTTTATCAAGAATAAAAATAATTGTAACCACTCATTCAAAAAATTTTAAAAGCCCTCACAAGGAAAAATTTTTTCACACAACTTCTAAGAGACCAATGGGGCTTAAAAGAAACAACCATCTTTTTCATGGTTCACTAAATTAGTTGCTTTTTTAGTCCTCTTACTTGTAGGGCCTTTTCAGACAGGATTTTGGTACCCTTAGTAAACTGGGCAACTATGAGACCTCATCCCTTTCTTCTCTCTTCTGATCTCTGTACCTCTCCTTTTCCTAAGCCAGATGATTGTGTAATCCTGAATAGTGGCACAGACTTAAAAATATCACCTAGGATCATCCTGTGATCATCATTGTGTCTGTGTAGGCTGAAGAATTCTGCCTTTGACATTGTATGGAAAGGATTTATTTCTGTCATCAACCGCAGAACACCAGAGATCCAGACTGCTCTTGGAACCTCCATGGCTGGGCATGTTCTTAACAGTATCTCTGACACACCAGCCACATGCTGATGGTCCTCAAGGAAATATTACAATATTGCTTCTTGTACTCTCAGGATGGAACTTGAAGGTTGAGACTCCAGCCCCCCTGCCCTGGGTACCACTTTTTCTCTTGTAAAGAATCTGGTCAAATGAAGTTTGTTGGGAGGGGATGGAGGGAAGCCAGCACAAGTGCAAACAGTCTTTTTTTTTGCTGCATCTTCTTTAACTCTGTGAAAACTGACAGTTGTCACAATGCAGAGTAATAGATTCCAGCATATAAATGACATAAGAGTGTAAACTTCCTCTGGTGGTGACTGCAAGGTGACACATGAAGGATGCAGTTAGTCATGCAGTCTCTGCCAGGCACTAGAAGCACCCAAGTTTCTACCCAGGGCTGCTGGCAGAAGGGCAGTGGCAATGTTCCTGGGGGGACTGGTGTAGCAGGAGCTGCAGGATTGCCAAGCTGCCTGAGGAGCTGTGCTGCTGATTTCCCCAGATTAAATAGGAGCAATGGAACTTGAAAACTGCTCCCATCTGATGCATTCAGCAGAAATATGGCTGACTTTCTGTGAGCTCATTCCTACAGTTTGGCTTTTAGCATTACTAGGCAGTAAACATAATTTTTCAGAGGAATTTCAAACATTACAGAATATTCCTGTAGGTTTGTAGGTTATGTATTTATGTACTCTTTTTTTTTTTTTTTTTTTTTGCAATAAAGAAGGAGCTGCTTAGAAACTGGTGAGAAGATTTTATGTCTGGTTCAGAGTTTCACTGCATGTTGTTTGTGTTCCCAACACTTTTGCTCAAAGGTACTGTCCCAATCATCTCTTCTGGGCTGGAACAGCAGATAAGGAAAAAGATCTGGGTGTGTTAGGATGCCTGCAAACCTTCACATGCCACAGCTGTGGAAATCATGCCTTTCACTAGGTAGGACAGTGCTTGTAAGTAGAGATGAAGTGGTTTGTAGCTGGAAAAGGGAAAATACTGGTGTTGCCATGGAAAGTATTTGATTTTCTCTATGCTATTGTTCTGGACAGCTATATCAAAATGTTGGATTGAGAACACACAGAGGGCATTCCCCATCACCCAGGCACAAGCAGCTGGCTCTTATGGAATTCTTATAGAATCAGTGGTTACAGTAGCATAATTCTATAGAAAATGGGTTCCATTATGTTAATTTTTTTTTTTCCTTCTAATATAAATGTTTTCTATTACTTTATGGTTCATTATTGTATCTAAGAAATACATTTTTTCCTAATGAAACCCTTGTAGTTTCATTACTGAAAAAGTGTTAATAATAAAGTGTCTTAATAAAAATATGAGTCATAAAGAAAAACTTAAGGGCTGTGACAAACAACAAAACTTCGTGATATCACATAACCCTATTCTGATGAGATGTCATAACTACATGGAGAAGCAGCTCAAAGTTTGCAAAAATCATCATTTAAATATTGCAGGGTGCCAAGACTCAAGATTATCTGTGTAGCTGTACGTTTCTTCTTTATATATGTGCACTGCATAATCTCTCAGCACTTTTTGCATAGGACTTTTCAAGTGCCAAGGGTGAAAGAGTTCTCACAGAAAGCTTTTCAGCACCTTCTGATACCCTCTGTATCCCGTGTGTGCCACCAGCCTTGTTTCCCACTGCTGAAACCAGCTCAGAAGAGAAATAGTTCCCACATGGACTTTTCAGTCTCATTCATCACGACTGTCTCTGAGGGTTTCACAATGATTAATTAATTTAACTTCACCAACTCTTGTGAGATAAGGGCTGGCATTTAATTGAGGCACAAAGAGATGAAGGTCAGAAGTATCCTCTAACTTGGAGGTGCACTGGTGAGATGCTCTGAACACGGTGTTTAGAATATTAAAGCTCTTTATGGTCAAATTACAGATCATTTTTTTCTCAGTTGCAATAAACAGGGCCTAAGCTCCCAACAGACACCTTAGAAAATAAGAAATGAATGGCTGTGAAAAATTTAGTTTAAGTGCCTCACTCTAATCAGAGGAGGGCAGGAATCCTTTGACAGATATATAATTGACAGAGATATAATGTGATTTTCCGAAGCAGCATTTAACATTTGGAACTTTTTTTTTTCTTTTCCAGCAACTCCCCAGCCTCATTTTCAGAGACCAACACCTTCAAGTTCAGGAATGGTGCATTTCTGTGAGCAGAAAATCAAGCAAAGGCAGCAGGGTGCCTGCCTGGAGGAACAAGGGTATCCTGATTAAATTCAAACATAAAGGAAGTTCATGCAAGATACGCAGAGGGAGGTGTAAGAGGAGAAGGAGATGCTGACCAACCTGCAGGGATAGGGTTAGGAAAGCCAAAGACCACCTAGACTTGAAGCTGGAGAACTACAGGCTCACAGCAATCCATGGGAAGGTAATGGAGCAAATCCTTCTAGAAACCACTTCCATGGCTTGCCCTGTCCTTCCAAAAACTTCCCTCTTCAGTTTCTTGTTCTGTCCTATCTCAGTCAGCTCACTTTTCCAGATTCCAGTTAAACTCATCCCTGTCAATCACTGCTCAGACCTCACTGGTTGGTATAACACCTTCCTCCAGCCTCTTGCTCTCAGATGTCTTTCCCCTTTCAATAACTGTCTCCCGAGTTAGTTTCCTTCCTTTGGCTTCCCACTTTTCTCCCACTATCAGTTGCTATGTCTAATTAGTGAGCTAGACTATTATTTAGCTAAAAATAAGTAGCCTGAAGCAGACAGCACTGAAATCATAACTCACGTGGTTGTAGTTTCTTGGTGCTTGCAACTGAAAACAAGCTCCTAGAAAACAGCATTAAGTGAACACACAAGACAGATCTACTAACATGCCAGCAGCATAGCTCTGTAAAAATATCCAGGATTCCTATATGCTTTCCCAAGAAGCTGCTCTTCATTTATAGCACCAAATAGCACGTGTGCTAACTAGGCATTAAAGCATCCAAAAAAAAAATAAATTAAAAGCATTTTTTTCCTAGGAAATACAAAAAAAGATTTCAAGAATATGTTCAGTATTCAATGACTTGAACTATCATCTGCATCATTAAGCTTCATTGATTCTAATGGCCACAGTATTGAAACCCAATATGTGCAAATACTGCTCCAGAGTTAATACCCTAGAGTGCCATTTTGCTTTCAGAATCATACCACAGATCACTGATGCCAGTGCAGAGCTCCTCCAGACCATTATCAGGAGCTCGTGTATGCAACCATAAAGCTGTATTAACAGTGTGCTTGTCTGAAGAAAATTCACTACCAACCTACAAACTAGGCATTCATTCAAATTTTTCAAGAATGTGTGTAAAAGTATTAAATGAATTCCAGACAAATCACAAAGCCACAGTTATTTTTTTGAAGAGAAGACAGGAAATTTGCAGTTGAAACTATTTCCATGGTACTGTTCACATGTCTACACATCTATCACATGAAAAATTCTGTGTTAGTGGCAAAAGAAGACTTCTAGGATGCTGTTGAATGGCTGACAAGGATGAAGTCAACAGAAACACATTTTTAACCAGAAGATAAATCTTGTTTGAAGGCTTTACAAAGGAACTTTGTACATTTGGACCAAACTCCTGGATATATTTTCTGTACTCTAGACCTTACTTTGGCCTCTGTTTACAAGAAAACTGGTGTAAATCTGGAACACCTCATTTTAAACCAACTAAAGCTATACAAGTTTACACTCCTAAATACGAGGGAAGAATTTAAGCCAAGCCAGCTCTATCAAGCAAGAGGCATTTGGCCTGGCTGGAAGGGGCAGAGGCTGTGGCAGCTGGCCAGCTTTTCTCCCCAAGAAGTGATGTCAGACTAGCCAGTAGATCCCCCTGGGCATGAGACTGGGTGGAAAACAGCCAGCCACTCTTCTGGATGGGAGCTGTTAGAGAGATCCAGCTGGCATCTCTGTCAGAAGGCTCAGGGGAGGTGGCCATCACCTAAAAGTGCCTCACTGCTTGTTGGCCTCTCGATTCAGGGCTTCCGGGGCTTGCTTTCAATCCCCTTTCTTTTTGTAACATAACGTAATTTAATTTATGACCACAAAAAGTACAACAAGAAAGGGAAAAGATGAAAAAAAAAAATATGCTAAATACAGCCAGCCATATACTTGAAACTGTAAACATCAAACTATTCCCTAGATATATAATTACAGGCAGCTTCAAAAGGGAAAGGCACATTTTTAGCAAATACATCTTATTTTGTATATGCTGCTTTTGCCTGAAGGACAGTCTGGTTTTCCAGGGGAGCACAGCAAACTGCTTTTAAAGGGATCATCAAGCAGAGTTTGTGGCTGATCACTCGCTCTCCCAGGAGATGTACTGAGGCATGACATGGAAAAGAAAATAAAAACACAAAAGCAAATGTTGCACATCTCCAGCATGTGCCTTTTCCCTTCCCAAGACCCTGAAGGATGGCGTGCCAAGCCATCAGAGTGGCCTGTAACAGGAGGAGTCATCCTCTGACACATTCTGCTTTCCCAGCTCTGTGAAATTAGTGCCAGAAACTCATCAGGAGGAAATCGTTCAGCTCCTACTCCACAGTGGCAGCACCACACAGGGAGCTGCAAAGGCTGTTCTGGAAGTTAGCAACTGCTAATGAATGCCCTTAACAGGCTCCTGCCCCACTCACTGCTGCACTTCTCTCTTCTGGGAGCTACACTGGGCTGCTACAAACATCTCCTCCTTTGGCTTCTGAGCTCAGCTAGCTCCCAAAGTCCTGTCTCTGTAGAGAGACACTGTAGAAGCCCTGGCCCCACACAGACCCCCATGTCTTCCCCTGTGCCTTTGGGCTGTGCTGCCAGGACCAGCTCCCAGGCTGTCCCCAGCACATTCCCCTTGGCAGGGGGCAGTTCAGTGAGGTGCCCACAGCTCCTGCTGAGCCCAGCCAGCACTGCCAAGTGGCTTCTCTCTGTCTTTGCAGCATGAAATCATCTTTCAGACTCTGACTCACTGCCTCCTTCCGTGGCCTTAATCCTCTCCCGTTGGAAGGGAAAAGCATCCTGTAAAGGGAGCTGCTGTGTGTGTGCAGCCTGCAGCACACCACCCCCAGCACAGCCAGGCTGCTCCTCAGAACTCTGCTGAGGAGGAGTCAACAGGAGGGCACTGGATGTTTCCCTGGCCCAGCTTGCTGCCTTGGGCAAGTCTCCTCTGGCTCTTTCATCTGAGAGCTACCTAAAGCAAGAGCTGATGAAAGGTTCCCTGAAAAAACAGTGGTTTTTTTATCATTATCTTCTAAACCATTTTCCACCTCAAATAAAAAAAAGCCTAAGAACAATACTTGGCTAATTCCTGAGATGCTGGACTCGTGCTCTTTCTGAACAGCTTTCACTTTCTGTTAGTCTGGCTATGAAGAAAAGCAGCTTTCTTCTGTTCATATTTTTTGGTGCTAGCTAAAAAGATACCTTGTCCAAAAGATGCTTGAGGAGCAGATCTAGTCGTTTTCCAGTCAGATTAATGTGGAAACATGTCCCCTGATTCCTACCAGAAAGCAGTCTTCTTGGGTGTGGATGTCCTTTGAACCAGTTCAACTTTTAAAAGCTAAACTTCAATCTCAACAGCACGGGAACTAAAATCAAATACTTTTTTTTTTTTTTTCATTTTTTGTGTTTATTTTAAAGGGGAAAACACAGGAATAATTTGAAATGCAGCATATTCCTACAGATACCAATCTACAGGTTGGTTGGTTTTTTTTGAGAAAATGAGAAAAATATTTACCATTATTGATGCTCTTTTTTTTGTCAAATACATTCTGGTTTAAGCTCAAGTTCTTGGTTTCCAAACCTTGCCATTACTCAGAAGGGGGGTATGGAGTCAATGCAAGGCAGCAGGTTCCTTGAATGAAGGCTCTAAGGAACTCTAAACCAGCCCCCACACCTGCACTATTCACTCACCTCTACACTGCAGGCTTGTTTTCACATACCTCTGATGAATATATATTAATATGTACTCATTTTTTTCTCCTGCCAATCTAATCTTTCCCAGGATCTCTCCAATCTCAGTTACACAAGAGGAAGTCAAATTCTATTTTGATTAATTAATTGATTTAATTAATGCCTACAGATTTCCTGGTCCTCCCATTTAAGGAGGATTGGCTGAGTGAAATGGAAAGCCATGGCCTGGCCTAGTTCTCACTCAGGTGGCTCATGATGGGAGGGTGGGGAGAGCTTCCCTCAGAGGGGCTGGACAGGGGGCTGCAGTGGTTTCCTCAGGTGGAAACTCAGAGCTGGAGAATCAAAGAATCAAAATTCATCTCTGGAAGGTTTTTTTCAGGGTTTTGATTGGTTGTTTTTTTTTCCTTCATTTGTTGAGGGCTGCAATACCTGTGCCAAACTCCAACCCTTTTGTGTAAGTGGATTCTTGTTTTTACACATATATTTAATTCTGAAGAGTCTAGAAAATGATGGGGTTTCTTTGCTGATGTATTTTTAATACACTGAAAATGTCTGAGGAATGTTGATTTCTAGGATTTGCTCAAGGTTCCTAGTTAGGTCTTCTAGGAAAGATGCATACTTCAGCAGAGTGAATATATGCTCCAAACTGGGAGGAGAGGAGACCAGAAAGGGACAATTCTTAAGGCAAATAAATTCAATAAATTAGTCTGGAATATGCCATTGCAAAAATGAAAAATGTGTAACAAATGAGTTCTAAGGTGGTGTTGTGATGTTAATTAATATCTTTTAATCTTTAAAATGTACTAAGCAAGTGTTTCAGAGCTTAATTTCTTGCTGCTTCATGGGTGTGTTCTAGATTTGCTATGTGGCCTTGTGCTTGCAGCTGTGGTGGCATGTGAGAAATGCTTGCACCAGTGGAATGCAGGAGACTAATGAATTAAAACTCTACCAAAAATTCAAACCCTCCAGGGTTAATATTTACTACTTCATAAAACATAAACCAGAAAAGCAATGATGAAACTAATGATTGATCACATGGAACTTCAAAAATCTCCCTCCTGAAGAGAGAAGAATCAATAGCACTCAGTCCATGGTGTTACTTTCTATGGCAGCTGTGGTATTGAATTCTAGCCATCAAAGTGGTGAAAGCTGAGCTGAAGAATCTGCTATCATTATTCTGCCCAAACTTTTATATTGTAGTTAGGCTGCCAAATTCAGGATATGCTCCAAAGTTGCATATTGTGAGATATATTCTGCAAGTGTCAAACTCTCCAAACAGCTCTATTTTCCAATAGTAATTTGAATTTTCTTTCATTGTGAGGCATTTAATCAGCAGTTGTCTCTATCTCATCTCTTTTACCCCATCTCACTGCAGCTATAAATTAACACCTGGGTGAAATTTTAACTAAGAATTTTCCAAATGTTTTGTTTTGTTTTTTTCAACAATGAGGGTACTTTAATTGAAACAAAGGAATTCTTCACAGAAGTGCCTTTGCATTTTTAATTATGCACATGCTGGGGATGCCTGTGCTTGGAATGAAATCCTTAAGGATGCTCTGCTGGATAAACTTGCTTCTCCAAAGAAACTCACTGAGACTCCTTGTGTGTCTCCCAGTCAGCTGTGGACACCATTCCTATGCCATTGTATCCTGGTGAATCCTGTGAAGGGTGATGTGGGCACTGCCTCAAAGAAAGAGTGTGAAGAATTCAAACATAACATGAGATGATCTGGTTTGCTGGGACCTGATTGACTGTTTCTGCCTCTGGGGTTTTTGTTTGTGTGCTTGTTTTATAGGTGGCTTTGGACCTTGTAATTTTGGGGCAGAATGGCTACAAGCTATTATTTCAACATGCACTGAAATGTTATGCTAGATGAGATGATTAGATTTATATTCACCACTAGGTAATGGTATGAGGTTTTAGAGGTGTTCTGAAAAGACAGATTTATTGTAATATGATTTCTCTGACAGCTGCTATAAAACATTAGAAAAATAGAAAAAAAACCCCATTATAAAATAAGAAAAAAGCAGCTGTTGCTTTTTTTTCTTACATTACAATCATAAAGAATTTTTTAATGGCCATCAATGAATTGTAGGTCTGATACTAACTCTAACAGGATGGGATATCCCTCCTGATTTTGAAGTAGCACAAGTATTATACTAAGTGTTATCGGTTAGAAACAACTAGTAAGTTTTAACTGATGAATTTTTTTAAATTTTTTTTTAAAGTCTTCCTGTTGCTTTTTCATTTGCTCTATTTCCTTAATCCCTCTATCTAGACCTTATTTACACTCTGAAATATTTAAGGTCTACAAGACTGAATGATGACTAGGAGCCTGGAGACTGGAATGATGCTTTTCTATGATCAGTTGTAGAAAATTGCTCATCTCAGCAATAATTATTCATTGTTCTGCATGAGCTGACCAGGAACTGTCAATTTAGTTGTCATTAGGAAATCTTTGGTCTTTGAAAAAGCAAGTAATACTATTTTTTATTTCAGCTGTGGTAGAAGGATTATCAAGTTGGGGATTTAGGATTCCAAGCTGCCCATCTGCTCTGAGCTGGTGGCTTTGGGTCTCCCACAGGTGTAGGATTACTACTGCAGTATGGGAAGAGCAGCTGAAATGCTTTCATCCCCAAAAATTGCCATTTCTGTCAGCTTCACTGGTATCTAAGTCAGGCAATCCATGAAATACTGTAAACAGCAGAAGGGGAAAACACCCCCTGTAACCAGGCAGAAAGTTTCTCCTCGTTGATCAGAGCTTAAATCTCCAGTGATCAGTTCAGTTTTGTTGGAAAATTGGGCTTTATCAAGCTTTAAGTTGCAGGGGGCTTCCTTCCCTAGGATACTCTGACAGACGGAACATTTTTATTTCTGTTTTTGCTGACTGTGAAAATCCTGCTGTTACAGACATCACCCTTGTCCCTTGAGAAATATGTTTGCTTTGCACAGTTTTAGGTGAGTTTGCCAGAACGGGTTTAAACTTGCCTTTTTTTCCTTCAGCCTGATGTATCCCCTGTGCCAGTTTTTTTGTGTTTAGCAAACTGTCACGTATGCCATTGTCATGGAGGAGCAGTACCTGATGCTTTAGGGGTAGGTAGAACCTGGGCAATTATTGCACTTGGTGTAAACCTGCCATGCTCAAGTTTTCACCCCAGTTTTCTCTCCTGTTAGACTATTAATTGTCATTAAATCATCAGTGAAAATGGACAAAATTCTTTCTAGCTTCAGCAGAGCTGGGTTTAGGCAAAGGGATGAGAATTCCAATCCAGAGGCTGTGCTGATGCCCTTGGAGGCTGCTTGGGAATAGTGTGAAAAACTCCAAGTACTCTGTGTGAAAAAAAGTGATTTTCTCTCCTGTCTGTCCCACGGTTTGTTCTTTGTTAACATCTGTAAATCAACAAACATCCCCTGTGATGTTTGGGTGTCACATGTAACTCCAGCACTTCCATGTTAAGCAGAAAGTGATTTACAAAGTGCTGCTTAACCTGACAGCTGTTCCTAGAGCACAGCCAGAATAGATGACTTGCAAGTTTATTTTAATTATAGATAGACCTACTCTGAAACGCTACAGTCACTCCTTTGCTACCAGGGCTGCAAAATAGTGGTAAATAATAGCACAAGCTGTTCTGTTTGCCTTTGTAAAAGAAAGAGTGCTGGCTTTTGTGTAAATAACTTGTTTTCAAATATCATATTTTCACCTGTCTCTCTGTAATGGGCTTGTGATCAAGTGAATCTACTTACAGAATTGGTGTAAACTTGTATTTAAAATGTATGGAATATTAAATAATGTCCATATAAAATATGAAGAACTGAAGTCCAACCTTAATTTGAAATTTGCCCCTCTGAGGAGGACCAGTGACTGCGTTCTTATACAAAGTGCAGTAAATTTTCCTTTGAGAAAAAGCTGCTGTTACTACCAAGAGCAGTTCTGCATTTGTCCTTCAAATGCTGCTTTTATGATGCCACGAGTCAGATCTATGGAAACACCAATGAAATGCATCAAAATTGTGTAATTCAGTGCTGTGGAAAGGGCCTCCCAGCAATAAGCAGCTGTCTGCAGATCTTGTTCTATAGGTTAAGCAGGAAGAACTTGGAGTAAGTTCCTTGCAGTAGCTGAAGTTGTGTGTTGTAATGCTTTTATGGAAAGCTTTGGCACTTCTGTCAGTCCCTCAGCACCACTCTAGCCCAACAGGGCTGTGTTCAGCATCCCCCCTCTGCTATTTTGTAGGAATGGTCATTATAAATCACTTGATAAATCACTCTCTGCCCAAATGTAGATACAGATGGAATCAATTAATTACTGCTTGCCTGCTCTGAGAATGATCATCAAGGCAACATAGCTAAGCAATACTAATCTCTAGTAACCATCTGGAACTATTAAGACAAACTGTAGCTCCTTGCCCAGGGGAGGCAAAAGTTTTGGAAGCCCTTGAGGCCCATGACCTCTCTGTGGTGCCTACACTCTAAACCAGATTGCAGAAAAGCCAAGAACAAGAATCAGGTCTTCAGCTGGGCTTGTATGACTTATTCCTTCTATGAAGTGCTGAATGGGATTTTGGAGTAGAAATGTAACTGCCAAACTTCCTTCGTGGTGAAAACAAACAATAGCATTGAAGTATTAGCAGCTCCAGGATCAGCAGGAGAGAGCAAGAGCTCACAAAAAGCCTTGGCATCATCCAGGTGGACATAAAAGGACCAATGAATTGTTGAAGACCCCAACATGGATGCAAAAGCTGGCATTTGTTAATTCCCAATTTGCTTATTAAAATACATGATTTAGCATTATATACTCTGATAAACCTCTGGGTTTCTTGGGATTGAACCTGGATCTTGCATGTCAGGGATGGTGGCAACGTGCACACTCAAATCCTGACATCCCAGCCTCTCCAAAGGAGAGGAGTGCATGCAACAAATCTTCTGAGAATCAGAAATTTACTGCAGTGTTTTGAGGGTTCTCTGCTGCTTGCAGGGAGCTGTAATTCTTTCTTTTAAAACTGTAGCTGTTTGCAGTGAGGTAGTGTTGGAGTGCTCAGCAGAACCACTGCCTCTGCTATCAAACTGTCAATCAAACCTGCTCCAGACCCTGAAGAAAAGATGCATCTCCATTAAGTTTGATGGACCTGCTTCTGAATCCTCAGATAAAAGTATTCTTATGTCATTTAAATCAATTTAAGCCTTCTTCAATAAGGCATAATCTTTACTAGTTGTAATACTGAGCAAATTTAAAATAAGTAATAGCTCCTTAAAAAAGAGGGGGATTTTTAAGCCTTATTGGAAGCCTGGCTCACAGTCTAGCAGCTTTATAGAACTGACTTACTGGCATGTGCAACCACCCTTATTTTCATGTGTTTGCAGGACCAGTGCCTAGCTCTTGGTTTTGGTACTAGATTTGTTTTCACATGAAAAGCTTAATAGAGGTGACCTGGAAACTGTATTGTTCTCTGGGCTTTGAACCTCACATCACAAGGAATGTTTTGTTACAGCTGCTCCCTTCCTTGGAAACCTCTCTGATGCCAGTCTCTTCACAAGCTGGAACAGGAAGATTTCTGTCTCAGAAGAGAAAGTACTGAGGTAAGATTTGTTTTATTTCATAAATGGAAGATCAGATTCTTAGCCAAAGAATTCCTGTTTAGGTCTACATTTAACAAACATATGGCTAACATGAAGTGTTTGAGTCAGGCTGTTGGAATCAAAGGAACTATCAGTACCTTAAAATGATACCAATGTGCATCTACCTCCAAAAATCTGTGTCTAAAGGGTTATTTTACTCTTATGTTTTACTGGTTTTGGTAAAACTAATCAAATCCTGTGATTGAAATCAGAAAACACACAGTTTCAGTGTTTCAAATACACAGCCTTGAAGGTTGAAGAGCTCTCCATATATATTTTTGAGGATTATAAAGCAGATACAGATAGAGCAAAAGCAAGTGTGACTTTACAAACCCACTGAGCTGATTGACCTCTCTTCCCTGGCAGCAAATGCACCAGCTTTCTAAGGTACAGTTCCAGGGGTGTGCTAGCAGGTTAAGACTGCCAGTGGTTCAGGCCATCTCAATGCCTACTTCTCTTTTTTACCCCAAATTCTGCACATTTTTTTACCCTGTTTTGTCCAAGTGAAGTATAGCTACTAAAATAGCTTAAGAGAAGGAGCTGATTGCCACCTCCATTTATGTTGCCTTGAAGTGAATCTCTTCTCTGTTTAGAAATTCAAAGGAAATTTTGCAGATGAGAGCAGGTAGGAGAAAGAGAAAGCATTTCATTTCAGGATCCAGTTGGTTTTTAGGCTACTGTTTTACATACCCACTATACATAGTACAGTTCCTTTTATGCTAAAGTACAGCATCTGTTAAGGGGAGTGAAATAATGCAGGCACTTACATTGCAGTGATTAATTGGTCCTGGTCAGACCTTGTGAAATGATGAGCACTAAAGCAGATGGGAAGACCTAATCCCTATAGCTTTTCGTAAGCAACTCCTCCCTGCTTTCCATGTAAACTCAGTATATATTTCTATCTTAATGAAGGGAAAGTGTTTACAGAATCTCTCTTGGTAGATAGGTGGTGGCCACTGTGTCTTTTTTTTTTCTCAAGACCTATCTTGGCCCCACTCTGGTAGACTGAAAATTCATTGGCATCAGCAAATTGAGCTCAGAATATGGAGCTAACCTTGGTGTGAGGTTTTTCCAAGTAATTGATGAATAAGTATCAAAGTCTCTTTTCTTGGCAATGCAGAAATGTAGAGGCAATTATTGGGTTTTTTAAAGACAACAATAATGGAGTGTTTGCTCCTAATTACAGTGTCAAGGTCATCAGAAACTGAAAGGAAATCAAATTCTCTGCTCCACTGTCTCCACTATTACTTCAAGTTTATAATTTTCTATAAATTTCCTTGAGAAATCTCTATATCTCAGAAAAAGAAAATATCTTTAAGCCTAATAAGACCTTGAGCTGCTTGCAAATCTACTGCAGTACTGGATTATCTCTTTTGTCTCCTTTTTGCTGACTGGAAAGAATTATTTGTCCCTGAATGCTAAGGACAGTTCTGCAAAATTGGCTGAACAAATGAACGAATAACCCCAACCTGTATGTTTATCCTCAGTGTACAAAAAGAATACAGCTCTGTGTGTGTATAGAGAGGAGAAAAAAGAATTATTTTTTTTTTTTTTGGAAATAGCGTGCCATTTTTTGAATAACTAACACTAGAGAAAAAGCAAAGATGTTGCCTTGAAAATAAATGAAAAACAATTTAAATGCCAAATCCTAGTCACAATATCTTAGTGCTCTGGAGGCTGCCTGGCTGACCTTCAGAGAAACCATGATGCAGTAACTAGCTGTGAGGAGAGCGGGGAGAGGAGCAGGTTGGAGGAAACATGCTTCACACTGGTGGTGGTGCTGAGAGCTGGCCTGGCTGCCAGCCCCAGAGGGCAGTGGGAGCCACACAGCAGTGCTGGTGATCCAGTAGCACCTGCTGCTCCAGAACTGGGGATGTGCTGTCCCTGATGGATTTGGCCTAGAGTGCATGTGTGCCTTGAGATGCTGTGTACCTGAAAGCCACAACGCTTGCAGGCAAAATTCTTACAAGATTAACATTAACTTGGGATAATTTTAGGCTATAGTAGCTATACTTTGGTACTTGAAATCTTGGACCTCCTTTCTCCTTGTGTGAATTCTCCAGGTAATCAAAATGTTAACAGTAAATTAATCAGGGCCTCTGCATTAGCACAGAGGTGTCCATGCTGCTCGCTGTTTTGCAGGGTGGGGCAGCAGCACCAACCCACATGTTCCTAACAAGCATTTTTGGAAGGCTGGCTTTTCTCAAGCCAGAAAGTTATTCCCAGTTCATTCTTTTCACTAGGACAGCTGTTGGTTTAAGGGTCTTGCTGTGCTGAGAAATCTGACCCGTGTGTTTGGCAGCTTGCCTGCATCGCCCTGCCTCACTTTCTCTGCCACTTCAAACCACAAGGAGATCCTGCTTCTCAGGTCCTGATACAAATACATGGAAATATACAATATATTTTAGAAGCCTCGACCTGAATGTTTTAGCTCTCTGTGTGAAATTTTGAGACCAATTTTGAGACCATTTTGAGACCAATTGTTCTGTCCCACAGGTAGGGTGGTGCTCGTGTTGCACTGGTGTTGCACAAAGAGTGCCACAGCAGATTTGGGGCATCATTTAAGTCTTTAAATCCTAGAGACCAAGGACTAAAACTTGTAGTCAGTGCCCAGGAGTAACACAGAAGAGCTTCAATCCCAAACTGGGATCAGAGAGAGGCTACAAGTCTAAGGACAGTGTTTTCCCTGTGCCTCAAGTTCTGTGTTTGAATCAGATATATTCAATGACACAGGGCTGAGCTTCACTGATGTGGTGTTTCTGTGCCTACGAGAAGAGGGAACCCCAGAACCATAAAAGTAAAACAAAATAAGTAATACTTCTGGAATCATTCATTATGATCTTGCAGAAAATCTGGGGTTTTTTAAATAAGAAGTATAGCTGGTCAGTGTTGTGTAAGAACCATTATATGCTTTCAAAAATCTGTCACAAATTCTCCTTAATTTACTTTTTCAATTAAATGATTCATGCTTTTACTTAGCATTGCAAGAAGCAAGCAAAAAATATATTTTAAAATTTGCTTAAAAAAAAGCAAACAACAAAGTAATGTGCTTAGTTCTGAAGATTCATGCTTTTTACTTTGGAGGAATGGGATTTTGTTGTTGTTTAACTATCAAATTCTAGCACGATCCTAAAACTACATAAAGCTGTCTTTGTACATGGAAAAAGTTAACTTCCATTCTGTGTATTAATGTTTTGGTCTGAAAACAGCAGATTAATGTTTCACATTATTTAGTTCATATATACGGTAATTTAGACTGATGCACTGTAATCAGTTTGCTTCAAATCATCTTCTAAAGTGTTCCATAAATTAGATTGAATCCTGTTTACTTTTCTTTCCTAATACTGATATGAATAAACAATTACATTTACAAAACTGAATCCACCAGTCACAACCCATTTAATAAAAGAAAATCTATGGGCAGGAACACTCTATTCTTTATAATCTATGTTGTTTGCTACCAAAGATGTGCAGTGCCCAAAGGTTAGTGAAATTTAGCTTGTAGCAGTAGATCCAGCTTGTGGTCCAAAGTGAATTATCCTCAGCTCAGCTTTGTTTGAAAGCTAGAGTTTTCCTTTATATATATATATATGTAAAATTGCCTGCTGCTTGGTGATAACACAGCACTGTACCTGTTAGCCTGAGGATGAATCTTTCAGTGCTATGTGTCAATACATATATGGAAACCATTATAGTTCCTAAATGTGGGTAGTAGAAGGGTGAGGCAAACACCAGAGCAGAAGGGGCCAAGCCCTGCACTGATGATGTCAGTCAATGCCAAATTCAACTGCTGGGCAAGAACTGATGCTCTCAGGAGCTGGGTAGTTTGCCTTTGCATGAGAGAAAGTGATGGGGGGGGTGTGAGCAACTAGTGTGAGCAAAGCCCTAAATGTTCCAAAGGCAATAGTGCTTTAGCCAGAGCTGACAATGAGATAGGTGTGGCTAATTCTAGATAATCACTTAGCAATTTTGAGACATTTAGCTCAGAAGAGTGTAATCAGACAGGAGATCAGAAAGCTCACTGCATAGATTTTACAAATACAATTAAACACTGGTGAATTTTACAGTATGTCAGGTATATGCACCCTGCACTGGAAATCTGCCTCCTTCAATTTCTCCTTTGTAGGACATTTCTGTCACAAAAAATTTTATTCAGCACTTAAGGCTGTTGCACAAAGTTATTTTTCACCATAAGAGAATCTGTCAAACTCAAATTTCTGTCACCTTTAATACCTATGTGGACCACTTACAGTTCCCATTTTGTGATTAAAACCACCATTTGTCATAGGTTTTTCCTGCACTGCTTTAACCACAGCTTCAAATCTAAGCCAGGTGAGTTTCTCTGGTGCAAACGGAATACCCTAGGGAGGCAGGCTTGATGTTTTCCATCAGGCTGCAGTAAAACTGTATTTTTATCCTGAACTAGCATGTGTGTTTCTTTTAAAAACAAAGATGATGCTGTTTTCATATTTGAAGGCCACCTGAAGGCTCTCTTCAGTAGACATCCATACAGCCCTGCCATGAACTCAGTAAGCCACATGTTGTATTTCAGACATAGGAGACATTTGAAAAATAACTTCTTGGTACTGTCTTAGACCAATAGCAAAACAATTCTGTTTCTTTTCTCTTTGTTTTTGCCTTCTGCAAATATTCTGGTTAATAATGTCTACATTAGGAACGTTGATGAAAAGAATTGGTTTTAAGAGGATTAGTCTTGGTATTTATTTATTTGCATTTTGTACTGTACTGTAAATTTATAGTAGAAAGTGTAATCTTTTGGTCAAAGAGCAGTGGCAAATTCTATGCCACATGTACAAGGACAGCAGCACAGGCTTCATGTTTCTAAGTCCAGGTAGACAAGTAACTTAAAATGATCTGTTGACTGTTGTCTGTTGGGAGCAGCTGAATGAAATGAGGCAAGAGCAGCTACACAAAAGGCTTTACACATCAAGTCGAACGCCCAGAGCAAATGGTTGGTGGTTCTGAACACCCCATTTAAGTGGTACAGACTTGGGTATTTTACTTCAAAAGAGTTTGCAGAGTATAAACATAAATGCATTCATTAATAGAAATCATAACACAATGCAAATACAATTAGTATAAAGGCAATTTACGTTTAATGCCATAGCAGTTATCAAAGCTCAATTACTCTAATTAGAATTTTATTCAGTGTTTGCTCAGCACTTTACAGGATGAGTCCCAAAGACTAACAGTGATTTAGACTGGGTATTTTTAACTGAGTTTCATATTTACACATCCTAGGAATGTTGATATTTTTCTACCTTTTAATAAAGTACCTCATTAATTTTTGAAGACTAATAACAAAATACCTCCATTGCAGCAGTCTATGAAATTATATTGGAGATATATATTGGACATATCTAGTAATATGCTGCTTCCATCCCTCTTCAGTCAGTTAAATGTTTCTTGCTACAAACTGGTTTGTAGCTTTTTTCCATATTTGAAGCCACTTACTTGTAGTATTAAAGTACATAAAACTTAAGTAATTTTTTAATGTTAGATATATATAGATAGATGTATATTTATATAGAGAGATTTATATCGATAGGTATTTATATAGAGATAGGTATAGATAGACCTGGACAGCTGAAGAAATGGGTTGAGGAGAATTTCATTAAATTCACCAAGAGAAAGGATGAGGTCTAGCATCTGTGAAGGAATCTCATGCAAGCTCTGGAGATGCCACACTGGAGAAAAGGGGTTAAATATTGCTGACAGGTTTCCCAGCAAGGTGACAGAATCTCTGTTCTCTGAAGTGTTCAAGACTTGGTGAGACATGACTCAGGCAACCTTAGATATTAAGACCTGTTTTGAACATGTGGTTGAACTAGATACCTTCTGAAGGTCCCTTCCAGCCTAATTTTTTTATTCTGTGGTTATATATTGCTTATATATGATATATTATAGTGTGCCTTGTAGGACTTTGAAGAATGCAGCAGTTTAAAAATGTTTATGAAGTTATGTAGTTATTATGCACAGATCAATAGGATGCCTACTGCAATTCCATTTTATTTAATTTTTTTTCTGAGTTGCAGATTTCTTCCTGCTCTGAAAAAGGACTGGTTTATTTCATCTCAGGGTAGTGAAACGTTTTTAATAACTTCTCTAATTTCTCACTAAAATATTGATTAGTATTTGTGCAACTTCTAGGAGATAAAAAGGCAGCATAACTTTAATTGTATGAGAAGTCTGTGTTTGATGAGGTAAGAAAAGGATCTAAAAGCCTTAGAAATAGGCTCATCAATTTAAAGACTGAGTTGTAGCACTGTGGTGATCCTCTTTTAATAAGGAATGAAATCTTGGAACATCTGACTTCATGGCAAGGGTTGGTACTGTGACCTTCTGTGGTTGTTTTGCACCATAATATAGAAATATGGGTCTCCTTGGAAAAAAAGTGACCTGTACCAAATAGGTGACTACTTGTCTTTCCTCTCTGGTACCACTGGATCCCTGGGGGCAGTGAGTTTTAAAATTCATCTGGGAATATTCTAAGTTGATACTGGACAACCTTCCTAATACAACCAACATGATATAGAAACACGATCTCTTTATACGGGTCCAGCTTGGGATGGTTGGGTTGGTTTTTTTTCCTCCCAAAAGAATGATGGATTTAAAGTTAATGACAACTGGCAGCCAGAAGTCCCATGGGATAGTTCTAGCAGCCAGGGATTACTGAGTCATGGGATGTTCTGGTCACACACCTGTTTCTCAGAAATGCCATCTCCAGCTACAGGAGCACAGTGACCCAGCACCTGAAACTGTGCCCACAGCATCCACATAGTCCAGAAAAAATAAGCAAGCATTCAAATGAGTGTACCATGAGAAAGGGAGCTGACTAATAAGATTACAAGCTCAGCATTAGTAGAAAGCATAAAGGGTGTTATAAAAATTTTAGGAACTGTAAGTCAAGCCTTCTAACTTTTTCCTATAAGCTGTTGAGACATTTATTTCTGTAGCACTTGTACAGAGCTGTTAAATAACAATTAGTGGTCTCAGTCTGCTCAGCNACAGGCTTCATGTTTCTAAGTCCAGGTAGACAAGTAACTTAAAATGATCTGTTGACTGTTGTCTGTTGGGAGCAGCTGAATGAAATGAGGCAAGAGCAGCTACACAAAAGGCTTTACACATCAAGTCGAACGCCCAGAGCAAATGGTTGGTGGTTCTGAACACCCCATTTAAGTGGTACAGACTTGGGTATTTTACTTCAAAAGAGTTTGCAGAGTATAAACATAAATGCATTCATTAATAGAAATCATAACACAATGCAAATACAATTAGTATAAAGGCAATTTACGTTTAATGCCATAGCAGTTATCAAAGCTCAATTACTCTAATTAGAATTTTATTCAGTGTTTGCTCAGCACTTTACAGGATGAGTCCCAAAGACTAACAGTGATTTAGACTGGGTATTTTTAACTGAGTTTCATATTTACATATCCTAGGAATGTTGATATTTTTCTACCTTTTAATAAAGTACCTCATTAATTTTTGAAGACTAATAACAAAATACCTCCATTGCAGCAGTCTATGAAATTATATTGGAGATATATATTGGACATATCTAGTAATATGCTGCTTCCATCCCTCTTCAGTCAGTTAAATGTTTCTTGCTACAAACTGGTTTGTAGCTTTTTTCCATATTTGAAGCCACTTACTTGTAGTATTAAAGTACATAAAACTTAAGTAATTTTTTAATGTTAGATATATATAGATAGATGTATATTTATATAGAGAGATTTATATCGATAGGTATTTATATAGAGATAGGTATAGATAGACCTGGACAGCTGAAGAAATGGGTTGAGGAGAATTTCATTAAATTCACCAAGAGAAAGGATGAGGTCTAGCATCTGTGAAGGAATCTCATGCAAGCTCTGGAGATGCCACACTGGAGAAAAGGGGTTAAATATTGCTGACAGGTTTCCCAGCAAGGTGACAGAATCTCTGTTCTCTGAAGTGTTCAAGACTTGGTGAGACATGACTCAGGCAACCTTAGATATTAAGACCTGTTTTGAACATGTGGTTGAACTAGATACCTTCTGAAGGTCCCTTCCAGCCTAATTTTTTTATTCTGTGGTTATATATTGCTTATATATGATATATTATAGTGTGCCTTGTAGGACTTTGAAGAATGCAGCAGTTTAAAAATGTTTATGAAGTTATGTAGTTATTATGCACAGATCAATAGGATGCCTACTGCAATTCCATTTTATTTAATTTTTTTTCTGAGTTGCAGATTTCTTCCTGCTCTGAAAAAGGACTGGTTTATTTCATCTCAGGGTAGTGAAACGTTTTTAATAACTTCTCTAATTTCTCACTAAAATATTGATTAGTATTTGTGCAACTTCTAGGAGATAAAAAGGCAGCATAACTTTAATTGTATGAGAAGTCTGTGTTTGATGAGGTAAGAAAAGGATCTAAAAGCCTTAGAAATAGGCTCATCAATTTAAAGACTGAGTTGTAGCACTGTGGTGATCCTCTTTTAATAAGGAATGAAATCTTGGAACATCTGACTTCATGGCAAGGGTTGGTACTGTGACCTTCTGTGGTTGTTTTGCACCATAATATAGAAATATGGGTCTCCTTGGAAAAAAAGTGACCTGTACCAAATAGGTGACTACTTGTCTTTCCTCTCTGGTACCACTGGATCCCTGGGGGCAGTGAGTTTTAAAATTCATCTGGGAATATTCTAAGTTGATACTGGACAACCTTCCTAATACAACCAACATGATATAGAAACACGATCTCTTTATACGGGTCCAGCTTGGGATGGTTGGGTTGGTTTTTTTTCCTCCCAAAAGAATGATGGATTTAAAGTTAATGACAACTGGCAGCCAGAAGTCCCATGGGATAGTTCTAGCAGCCAGGGATTACTGAGTCATGGGATGTTCTGGTCACACACCTGTTTCTCAGAAATGCCATCTCCAGCTACAGGAGCACAGTGACCCAGCACCTGAAACTGTGCCCACAGCATCCACATAGTCCAGAAAAAATAAGCAAGCATTCAAATGAGTGTACCATGAGAAAGGGAGCTGACTAATAAGATTACAAGCTCAGCATTAGTAGAAAGCATAAAGGGTGTTATAAAAATTTTAGGAACTGTAAGTCAAGCCTTCTAACTTTTTCCTATAAGCTGTTGAGACATTTATTTCTGTAGCACTTGTACAGAGCTGTTAAATAACAATTAGTGGTCTCAGTCTGCTCAGCCAGCTAATGTGCCTGGGTTGGGGATTGTACTGGTGTTAGAGGCATTTCCTCTAGCAAGCTGAGTTCGTGGAGAAGGGGGAGTTAGAAAGCTGTCTTCAATTGGATTTGTCTTGGTAACAAGAACCTTAGGAAAAAGTAGAGTCTTGTATTCATGGGACAGGCCCCTGGTGTTAAGATTTCCTAGATGGTCAGCAGATGACCACACCAGAAGTGTGGTGACAGTGCCTATTGGCAAAGAAAAGAATGCCAGTTTTTCTTTGCCTGTTAGCAATTAAAAATGGCTTAGTGGCAATGCCTCTAGGCAAATCTGCCCATTTGCAATGCCCACTTTTCTTCTGCAGAGTTTAGTGTGCTGAGGCTGCCTCAGCATGCCCTGTGAAGCCTGCTTTCTGCAGTCCTGCACCGGAATCATTTTTCTCATGGATAAGTATGAGTAAGAGCTTTTCTGTGTCAGGCTGGTTCCTTTTGTTATATCTATAAAGGATGGAGCAAAAGAATCTTGTGCCAGCCAAAGCAAAAAATAGGATTTTTACAATCAGAGTTAAAAAATGCAAGAGACAGTTTTATATAGCACCCCTGACAGATAACAGAGTGCCTATTAGTAGCAAGAAGAGAAGTGTCTTATTTTTAAAAGTGCCCTTCTTTTGCTTTATAGTTTGAAACATTTCTGAAATAGCATGTTTTGGCCATGGGTTGGTGACTTCTCTGAAATCTAGTTAAATTAATCTTTTGAAGTCTAAATAGCATTCTTGTTATATAAATTTCTATAAATGTGTGTACCCGCATCATTACACTATTTAGTGATTTAATATATTTTATACAGTTAAATAGTACCAAGTAACTACATATATAAATAGTATAATATTAAAGAACTCTTCTTTTTGAGACAAGCACGTTTAATTCTTTCATAGCAATAAACAAAATGTGAGGGGAAAATTATACCTGAGTATATTTCATGGTCATTGAATATGTTCCTATTTCCACTCTTATTGTCACTGTTGGTGGCAAAAGGTCTTAATTGCAGGGCAGGTTTTCTGACAGCAAAAGCAACATGTTTGTCATTCTGGTTTTGTCAGGGGGCAGCATCTTGCAGCCCGTGTGGAGCACAAAGGAGGCTTTCAGCTCTCTGGGTCTTGAATTAGACTGAGTCCTGGCATAGGTCATGCATGGCTTATTGGGCTTCCTCTAATCCATCAAATGGCTGTATTTAATGTCCTGCTAAATTAATGAAAATCAATATTTTTATGAAATTTGCTGTTAAAAAAGCCTTATGGAAAGGAAAGCCTCTATCACCAGTATGTTCCAAGGTGATATAATGATGGTATAAACGTAAGTTCAAAAGTCACTGATGTTTATTAAAATGTCATTGGAAGGGTTATTCTGACAGAAAAAAAAAAAAAAGAGAAAGCTATTGTTTTTGTTTAGAAAAACATCATTATAATGGAAAGGCTGAATCTCTGCTCCCCACAGTGCAGTCATTGAGATGCTGCTGAGCTCCTTCCATGGCTGTCTGAGCTCCTGCACAGGCTGCAAGGAAAGACAAACAGTCCAAAAGGGGTGTTGGTATTCATGGGCTCCTCTGCAAGGGGACTGTTCACTCCATTCCAGCCTGTTCTGGGGAAGCTTCTGATGGGCACAGTGTTGGCACAGGGGAGTGGACAGCCCTTGGAGTCTCTTCTCAGACCTGCAGCACCATTGCTGTGCTCTGCTGGCCCTGGGGAAAGGCCATTGGAAAGGACCGGGAAAGAAAAATCACTTTGTTTCCCAACCATTCCTGTATGCCTCTTGGATTGAAGCCTCATTTCTACTGACTGATATTGTGGTGATTGTTAATGGTTTTCAGTTAGAACAAGTTACCTGGGGGAGTTGAGAGCACTACCTTCCATACCTGCCTTAACAGAGCTCCTAGGAGACTCAAGAAAACCACAGCAGAGCAGACAATTTATGCATATACTGGGAATTATTTATACTGAAATAATTTTTAAGCCAATATCAGAAAATTGAGGGGGGAGAGGGAAATCAACATAAGCCTCATTCCTGTCTTTTGTCTTGTTGAGGAAAGAAATTTTATTCGAGGCATAAAATAATGAAGTTTGTGAGGGCAAGCAAACATGTTATTTCATTTGGCTCTGCTCATTGGTCAAGTACCTATTGTAAAATAGTGGCTCTCATTACTAAAACAATGAAAAGATTAAATTTTTATTATGCATATTAAGCTGACAAAACAGGAAAGATGAATATAGAATGAACTGATTAAATTAAAACCTTTGATTAGCTCTTCTAGGAAGAATTACTTGCCTTGTCTATTATGTCTGTATACATATGTGAAGAAGGTGGGGAGAAATGTACACTTTATCACAATGCAACTTCTGTTGGGATATTGAAATATGCAAATAGATTTTTCTGTTTCATTCTGAGGCATTGGGAAATCAGCAAGAAAAGAAATTAGATGTCCTTAATAGAATTAAGAGCCCTCAAGAAAATAGCCATTAATTTAGGAGTGCCCACTTTCTGGCTCAAATCTGATTAGCAAGCTTATTTCTCTCCTGTTTCAAACTCAGAAGGACACTAAACTGTTGAAAACAAACCTTGTGTCTACAGAAATATAAGCTGCCTTAAAAAGCCTCTTAATAATTTGAGAACTATTTGTGCACCTTTTCTAATTCTTCTGATATTATTATTGAAAACACTGGTGTGCTCACTTCAAATAGAAAAAAATATTCATGATTTCACTTACTTATAGCCATGAATTTGTTTAGGAGTACATGGCATATGACCTTAGACTGGTTATTTGATGTTCTCATTTATTAAATTTATTTATTTTTTTATTATTAAAATGTTTTAGAAATATTTTTAATTCTCCTGATCACCCATGAAATGCAATCATTCACTTATTGTAACTCAAACAATGAATTCTACAATCTGATTTAAGTATATGTGGGAATAATATGTTGGTTGTGTTTACAAAATCAGGATTTGTGTAGTGCAAATGGTAAGGTTTTGAGACTGGAGACACACACTTTGTCTGAAGCAGTCAGATGCTGTTACTGCAGATGCTGCTGAGTCCTTCAGTGTCCTGATGAAGTTGGTCTAAAGATGTCAGAATTATGGCCAGTAGGCTTTACTGTCTTTCCAAAACTAGGACAGACATTTTTAATACATGGAAAAATAGAAAATAATTAACTTTTCCTGAAGTTCACCTTGAAAACAAAGAGCTGTAAGGATCCTGAGCAGTGCTTACACTTTACATTTCCAGACAGAACATGATGTGCAATGAAACTGCTGTTGAGGCACAGAACAGGCATGGCATTCAACACAAGTCACCAACAATAATTAGCACATTTCCTAGATGGGAGCAAGCTAGGCAAGGAGGTCATTCCTCAAGGGAATGGGGAGAAGAAAAAGAAAATTGTGGCTACTTTCCACTCCGTAGCTGGTGTGTAATTTTGGATAGTTGCCCGAAATTGGCCTTGGCTGCAGTCCATATCTTTAGAGCCTGAAGGAGCATTGTGGGATTGCAAAGTTATTTGATATTGAATTCAGAGAGCAGGGGAGAACACTCAGAGCCAGAGAAATTGTAAATAAAAAATAAATTACACCTATCAGTATAATCTCATAAATTCCACATACAGCTTTTTCTGTGAATACACTGCACATTCATCCTATGCCCTGGAAAAGTCAAAAAGCCATTTTAACAGATATTTAGAAAGTACATGGAGTGTACACAGTGTTTTTACATGATATATTACACTGACTAGAGCATATGCTTTGGAGGAAAGAAAAATACAAGAGTCTGAGTTTGTATTTTTAGGGTGGTTTTTTTTTTAATATTGAGGTCTGTGAAAAAATACAAAATTACTTGTGGAATGGAAGAAGGAAGGATTAATATTGTCCTTTGAGGATGCTCTTTGATTATTTTTACAGAGAAAGTATCACCAGTGCTACTGGTGATATCAATTTTCCCAGTGTTAGCAAAAAAATTTAAACCAGAAAATGGAAACAGTCATCTTCTATGTCTTTTTCTCACTATGAGAGCAGGGTCTTAGAAAACTGTCAAATAGTAATATAAAACTCTGATATGGTTGAATTTCGCACCTGACCATGCCAGGGCCCACTAAATAAAGTGCTTCAAAGATGGTTTCAACTTAAAAATAAAATCTATTATTTAAATGTTCAGTGGAGCTCCAAAGCAATCTGAACCAGAGCCACAAAGCTTGTTCATTGGCAGTGTGAAAGGAAGTTTCTGCTGCTTGCATAAGGCTCAGTTTTTGTGGTGACATTTAGTCACATTAGATAATAGCACTGTCCAGAGGTTACATTAAGCATCTCATACCAAAAGCTTTACAACCTTTTATTTCATTAACAGTGAACAGTTCATTTGGCAGAGGTAAGAGATGCTTATAGTAACTTGTATCTAGCTATTAGTCCTGAAGCTGTGTACAAGTAAACTTCATGACTTTGAAAAAAAATTAAAAAATAAAAAACCAGAAGCAGTCCTATTTATTAATTCCTTTCTAATAATTGAATTTGTTTCTGCAAGATTCCAGCTGGATGAGCTTTAAGGTCCCTTCCAACCCTGACCATTCTGTGATTCTCTAACTATTGAATAAGTTTTTTTCACACGTGTACCAATAGTTTCAAGTTTGACAGGTTTAGTGATTTTGTGATTGCCCTCCTGATAGACTATCCTAAGGGAAAAATTGGTGTTTAAGACACATTTTTCAGTGACAAAGATAGTTAATATATTACCACGAGGTGCTTTCAGTATTTGGTCTATATTTCCTGGAGATTCTCATCTGAAAAATGTTCATTTTGTCAGCTGTATTTTTAAATTAACTTGGTGTAGAAGGTCGTTCAGCAAAGTATGTGTGAACAGTTTTGTTTCTCTCTAAAAGCAGTGCTAGGACTGGTTAGTAGAACTTCAAATGCTATCCATTAATGCCATCACTTATGATGACAAAAACCTCTGCACTCCTCTGTAGTAAAAAGATTTTCTAAACAAAGGTCACCTTTCTATCTGTAAATATATTAAATGCCCAGGAAAGATGTCACGCTACAGTTCTATTTCTACCAGAATTAGTTCCTACTGGTATCAGTGGAGACATTAAACAGCACAGCAACCTCCTCTCCTCTTCAGTCTGCACTACACCCCTGCAGCTATCAAAGTATGCATTTCAAAACTGGTAAAGTGACCTGTGCTCAGGAAGGCAAGTGAAAATAGCTATAAAAGCAGGAGAGGGAGCCCATTGCAGAGAGCAGATACCACTCTGCTTGCATTCTGCCCCCCTCTCTGAAAACCCTCCACAGTACCATCTGATACATGGCAGGGATGTGGGCATAAAGTACATCTTGGGTTAGTTCTCTTCATTTAGCAAGCTGCCTTGCCTGTTTAGACTGGACCAGATTCCCTGATCAGGTGGAAAGCTGCAAAGAAAATGAGAACTTAGTGGTGCAAGGTGCTGTGGAGTTGTGTGTGAGGGGTGTGCACAAATAATGCTTTTACAGCACTGACTGTCTCAGGCTTGATCAAAAGCTGCTGGTCTTAATATGACACTTTTCCTTGACTTCAATGAGCTTTAGATTGGACCCTTTGAGAGCTGATACCAGCTTAAATTATTACAGTGCCTAGACTGTGTAAAGTCTGTAGAGGAATGTGATCAAATTTATCATTATAACACTCAGCAGTTTGTAAACTCATTAACATTTGCAAAGAACATGCTGCTTTACCTGTGACCTATAAATTCTGGAAACCTCAGGAGAATTGCCACTCTGAGAAATGTTGATGGCAAACATATTTTGGGGGAAGTATGATGAAGCCAAATGGCACAAGTTTAATGGCAGTTGCTATCATTATAAATGCTTTATGGGATGCAAATCCCAAGTCACTATGCATCTAACAATTACAGAGATTGCAGAGTGGAGTTAAGGCTTATGAAATGATATAGGAAAGTGGGAGTCAGTCAGGTTAGCCAGATACTGCCCACAAATCACACCACATTTCATTCAGCAGGGACCTGTTACAGCAATAAGAGGATGGATGATACTGATGCCCCCCATTAAAACCATGCTAAATGTTCAAACCCTTTAAGCATCCTGCTGATTTTGGACTGCATGTTGATGGGGTTTTTTTTGGTAACATGCTGCTGTTCTCTAGCTAGTCTGCAACAAATGTCCTCAGGCAGGTATCTGGGTGCAGGTTGTGCATGAAGATTACAAGCAGGCAGCAGCAAGCTTGGGGATGAGCATTTGTCACATCTAGGGCATGGGTGTCCCTAGTGTGCCCAGGCCTGTCCTCACTGCTCCCACAAACCCAGCAAGAAGTATAGATTCTGGCTTAGATCAGGAATATCAGCTGCACACAGAGATCACATGCAGGCACTAGAAAGAATGTTGGAGGGCAACAACAAAAAGGATATGACAGGCATGAAAAGATTGGCAGATTGAATAGTGAATTGTGAATCTCTAGCTGTGGCACATTGGAGAGTCAGCAGCCATTGGCTCATGAGAAAGTATATATATAGTGCTAGAAAACTTTTTATATTGAAAGAGCCCTTCCATTAAGAATTTTTTTTTTTTAATTACATGATTTTGGCAATATGTCAAGGGTTAAAAAAAGGAAAGGTTGCTGCTAGTTTTTGTGGAAATATGAAACTGTAGCACCATATAGAGCTCACTGTCATCAAGGACTGTCCATAATCCTAGGAAAAGCTGAAGAGAGTCTTTTCTATTTCCACAATCCCCATCTGAATTCTGTATTTTCAGTCACAATGTGCTTTACAGCAGATTCACATCCATCCTGGCTGCTAGTG
This sequence comes from Ceyx cyanopectus, assembly GCA_013401355.1. Classification (NCBI taxonomy): domain Eukaryota; kingdom Metazoa; phylum Chordata; class Aves; order Coraciiformes; family Alcedinidae; genus Ceyx; species Ceyx cyanopectus. The sequence continues at coordinate 176,210 of VYZU01028609.1, forward strand.
ACTTAAGTTACTTAAAGGACTTCAAGTAACTTTTTTAAAAAAAACCAACTTAAGTTACTTTAAGTAACTTAAAGGACTACCTGGGATTGCTGTTCCAAGCACCACTTCAGTTCTTTCTTGTAAAAAGGCTGCAATCCCTGATGCTTGCTGCAGTTCCTGAAAAGGATATTGCAGCTCTAGCTATTTAAGGAAACTTCTGGCCAACTGCACCAAGACCCTGACCCCTCTCACCATAGAGAGTTGGGCAGGAATGGGCCTGACAATCTTTTCCACTGTTTGTATATGGTACATTACAAAAAAAAAAAGTCCATGTCCTGGCCAAGATCAGGCTAAAAGATTTTGGGTCAAAGTAAGACTTGACAGTTTCCTAATGGTTGTCTATAGAGCTGTGGGACTTCTCTGTGACTGGGGTTTGCTGCAGAGGCTGGGTTTTGTAATGTATTATTTGTGCAAGCAAAATACAAAAAATAAGATACCCCAAATGAACAGCAACAATAATTGTGCCATAGGAAACCACCACATATTCACTGCCTGTTTGTATTATGCCACAATAGTCTACATTTTCTATAGAAGAACAACTAGAATTAAGGAATCATTTCAAAATCTTTTAAAAAATCAGTTAAAGCTGTGATTCATCCTATATGTCATTTATTACAGGGCTATCATCCAGTAAGCAGAGTAACTACTGAAAACTCCAAAACATTACCTTACTTTCAAAAGACAAAGTGTTAATCTGTTTGTGTCAGGTTGGCAAATGCTGTTAGGAGATAAAAGTTTAGGAATATCAGACTAGATCTCATAGATCTCATTTGGCAGAAGGCATGTGAGTTGATCAGTCATGCACAGATATTCAGGAAATTAACTGATGTCCTGAATCAATCTGTCAAATGTGTGATAGGAATTTGTGTGCATTTCTTTGTCTATAGAATGAGAAATAAAATAGCTTTGAAAATGAAACCCTCTGTCTTAACTCAGCCTTTGGCCTCACTGCTGAAACTTCCAAATGTGCAGCAAGGGCAGGGGAGAAACAGGAATTTCTGCTGTTGACATTTGTCAGTTAGGAACTACCAACTGATTACAGATGGACCACTGAGCACCAAGCAAACACTACTCCATCCTTCCTGCACATTTGCAATGCCTATGGATTTCCTCATAGAGTTACTTATCCTATTAGCTTAAAGGAAAAAAGCTCTCATTGCATTCACATGACAGAAGAATCTTCAGTAGATGCTGCTCCATTAGCAATATTCTCATTTTCCCCTTATGGTCTAACAGAACACTCCGGATTATCAGCATCTCTGGTTTGTATCAATGTGATACCAAAGCTAGTGAAGGAAAAAAAAAATGAAACAAGCATTTATCATTAAGAAAAAATTGTCACTAAACTAGTAGAGCAGGATGGTAGCAGTTTGGCTTCACAGCCCACATGCTGATGATAGCACCTGCTGGGTAAAATGCCAGCATTTGACTTATGGAGACCTTGTCTGTATAGATCACAAGTCTATACAGTCACATTTTTAATCATATTTTTGAACCACCATTGCTAACTGAGCTAATTTCTTTAGTGAACTGCATAAAAATTAATAATTTTGCCTGGGTGGTTATTTTACTTTCTAAACTATTTTAATACTCTTATTAAAAGCATTATAGATATGAAAATGTAGGGTTCTCCCATTCTACCCTGAAAACGAGCTCCTGGATAGTGCCAGTTTTTAATTTCTTCAAAGTGTTTATTTTAATAACTGTTAATTGGGAATTGAAGGGAAAATGGAAAGTCTTCTTCAGTCAGCAACTGTGATCCTGGCAGCCTGCCAGGATACTTGTGACCTCCAGAAATCCTTATGGTTCTGCTCAGCATTTCCTTATCCCCAGCACTCTGGTGTTTCTGTTTTAAATTACATCTCATTGCACCCATGGTAGGTAATAAAGTCAACGTAAGTAATACAACAGATTGTTACAAGCATCTTTGGATTATGAGATGGGAATATCTTGATTATATAAACAATGATAGTGTTTATTGTATTATATTTCTGAAATTATTATAGTATTATGCTGCTACAAATTAGACTGTCACATCTCAAGCGTATTTGTTTGGAACATTTTGGATGGGACTCAAAGACTGTCAAAGACAATGAAAGACAGTACTTGACTTTCATAGAAGCTTAGAATTGTCAGGGTTGGAAGGGACCTTAAAGCTCATCCAGTTCCAAACTCCCTGCCAAGGGACACCTCCCACTAGGTCAGGCTGCTCAGAGCCCCATCCAGCCTGGCCTGAAACACTTGCACGGATGGGGCTTCCCCCACCTCTCTGGGCAGCCTGTGCCAGTGTCTCACCACCCTCTGGGGAAGAAATTCTGTCCTAGGTTTTGTATCAGGTTCAGCAGCTATTGTAATTTTCAAATTACTTTGCACCGATTCCTAAAGCCAAAGATACCTTTTTTTTTTTCTTACTTTCCTGTGCCTGTAGTTGATTGTTCCTGTAATTACAAAACTCTACAAATAATGGGTGAAAAAACATGCTGCTGCTGCTAAAGTACAATTATTTGCTTCAGAAAGTACAATGAGTTGGTTCAGGGAATCTTGTAATTGTTACCTATGAATAATGTTAGAAAAGGAATCTCTCAGAAGGCATTTTTGTTTATACATTCATACAATAGTGTATTGGTAACAAAGGGGTTCTTCCCCCACTAATCCCCAAAGGTGAGGCAGTAGCAAAATGAGGACTGCTTACTCAGCTGAGGATAAAAAATTACATTATGTTCATCTCCATTTACTCTTTTGATCCAATGCCAACAGTGCATTATGAGTATCATGTGCCATACATGTTATATATTACATAGCATCTATATTGCTGTATGTTCCTATGCATACTGTGGTAGCTTACACATACTTTGCACATTAGTGGCCTAAATTCAGAACTTTGATGGGGACAGAGAAGGAACGTCATATTCCATTGAGGAACACATAGAGTCACAGTATCCTGAAGTAATAAGAATATTAAAGTCTACATGAAAACACAATGATTTGTTTAAAACTCCCACATTTGTATTCTAACAGGAGCATCCCAGCTTCAAGCTTCTACAAATTCTAACCACTTTTTCAGCTGGAGTTGGTAGTGAAACTGTGTTTTGCCAATTGATCACCAATTGCCCTATTCATACATTACTATCCTCCAGATCCAGAGTCACTGGGGAGCCCCAGTTGCAGCAAGGGTCTGGAGACCCCATCCCAGCAGCTGGGAAGTCCTACACAGTGTGTGTCCCCCTGTAGGTGAGGTCTCCAACATCCCTGCAAGAGGGTGCAGCCTTTGGAATACTCAATTACCCAATTCAGCAAGTCAGGATGACTTGCATTGTTCTTTATGTGGAAGCATCTGATGCCATCCTCCCAGCTGGGTGTTGCCCAAACCCTGGCCAGGGCCTGGGGAGAGACCCAAGGGTGTTTTCCTATCTTTCTTTCTTTTTTTTTTTTTTTGGTCTTAAATCACATATTTCTGATCTTTAGCTGTCTGGTTTTGTTATCTATTTTATCTCTAACCACAAGGTCCAGTCTTTCAACAGGCTGGATGTCTGGTTTCACCATGGATTTTAGCTCTACCTACCCATCTCTTGAGAAGTACTGATTGTTGCAGAGTAAGCTTTACAACAAAGTCCTAACAGAAATGGGGTTTTTTGGTGGTCAGTTAAGCAAGATGAAGTTTGGTTATTGATTATAAAATATCACATTTTGGGGTTCATCTAGAGGTCACCCTTCAGCCTTGGTCTGTTAGCACATCAAACTGTGACCAACATGTTTTGTCTTTTCCCCATACAACCTTTATGGATCCTTATGCTGCAATGACACTTTAACAGCCAGTTATTTTCTTCCATGCATTTAGAAGTGTTTCCATTGATTTTTAAATTAATGATGACCTTTAAGCCAATACTTTCTTTTTTTTTTTTTTCCTCTAAGTTACAGAACATGACATAGATGTACATATTGGTGATGATTTCCAGCAGCTGATGTTAGGTATTAGCTGTTTCATCTCTTCTAGCAGTATTTTTCTAGAATACTTGCCTTGTCACTAACTGTGGTATATCTTCATTACAACTGTCAGGCACAGAAAAGCAAAATCACAAACATGAAGGCAAGAAAAGCTTTGATGAGCAAGAAAGAGATAAGTATGAGAGATAGATCTGAAACAATATACCATCTACTAGATACTCTGGGGTGCAGAGAATGAGACTTTGACTGGCCTGCTTTTGAGTCACAGCTTATTAAGTTATTATTGTTGAAAATGAGTTTGGTTTTCAGACTTCTCTTTTGCTTACTCTCTTCTGATATTATTTATCTGTGGCTTAAAAAGAAAAATGCAATACACAGGTCTATGTTGTGAAAGTTCAGTGAGCAATGTAGGCAGCTCCAGGTGTGAGACACTCCCTAGTCCTGAAATTTTGAATCCTTTTTGAAATAAGAATCTCTGGAGCATTTTGAATTGAACCCACTCTTTCTGTGCTTTCTGACATCTTCCTTGTGAAGTGAGGCTCTTCACTGTCATCTTCCTCTGACAGCTTCTCTCATCCCATACATTCAATACATCCACCCTGAGCAAGCTACCATTTCATCTGGCATTCCTTTCTGTTGGGGCTCTCCTGATCCTCGTTCAGGAATTGGATCTGCCACGCTTGCTGTTATTGTATACTGCAGTTTGCCAAACCTGCTTTGCTCTGACTGGTATTGATAGCAGTGAATACAACTTCAGACAGCTGTGGCAGCAGCAATCTCTGCTATCTGGCTGTAACCATAAACACAAGGAGGTATTGATAGACTACAGCTAGCTCTGCACTGGCTTCTGCAGCACTTGCTGCAGTGTGAAGCTCAAAGGTGATGTGATGCTCAGAGGCACTCAGCTTTCATCCAGACTGAAAAAAAAATAAATAAATTCAGGTTTCCTTGCTATGGACACAGCTCCAGTTGTGAGGCCTCACTATTTTTGATAGGGAGTGGGTGTCAGGAAGTGTTCCCATGCAAGAGGAACCATGTACAGGCCTGTGTATGATGTAAAAATAAAAGCACTCCGGGTCTTAATCAGAGGAAAGCTCCTGAACATGACAGAGTTAGGAGCTGTCACTGGTATCAAATGCACAAGACAGAGCAAGCAGTCTGCATACAATTGGCAGTTATCTCACACGGGTTAAATTCAGTGAAATCTGTGGCTGGAAGTTCCTATGAGACTATTTCAAAAGGGTTCTTCAGATGATAGAATATTGATCACGACACACTGACTGCCAGGAGTCAGTCATGCCTGTGATGTTAGACCACGACATGCATATGTTCTAATTTTAATTTAATGGGATGATCATTAAGGTAAAATTATTCCTTTTCATGCTGGAAAGACTAGTCAGGAATTATGAGAAGAGTACTCTTAAAGTTACTGGTTCATGCTCACCAGCTTCCAGGGTGCCCTGATCTCAAACTCTGCAGAGGCTATAGGTGTATGGAGAAAGCAAATCCACTTCTTCATACACAGATTTCACATAAGGAAGGATGAACTTAGGGCACCTCCCTTTGTAATCTGCCAGCTATCCTCACCTCACTTAACACCAGTGACTTTCCATCCTTGCAACTGTGCAGCACCTTCTTTCTCAAGAGTGTTGCAAGCCATGAAGGAGGATGAATGCTGCTTTTGAACTGCATTACTGCTGTGTGCATTTTCCACTTGGAAGCTTCTAGCATACACTTAATAATGTCATGTAGAAATAAGAATAATTAGCAATTAATACATCATCTGCCAAGTTTTGATCTTGTATTTTCCTCCATGAGCTGCTCTTCTGACATATCCTGACTCCCTTCAGATTTTTCAATACAATTAATTTAGACACTACAAGCTGAGCATCATCCTGATAGATAACTTCTTTGATCCATGGGGAGGGGGATGTGCCATATATGATTCTATCCTTCTTTTCTTGTTTTCCTGGCATACCCAGCCTTTGATAACTAGATCTCCCTCTTTGATGATTACAGACTCTCAAAGCAGCATCTCAATACTTATTTGATTTATGGATCCCAATTTCATGCTAACAGTGCCTGTAGCATTTTATTACAGTCAGTAAATCACTCTAGATTTATTGTTCTTAAAAGAGGGCAAGGCTAATGGGTTGGGGTTTTTTGGTCTAACTTTCTGTTACTCTCTCTAGTAACTTTTAATGTACTTGCCCCTTCCAGCATTCTTGAGATCTCAAGGCAAACAAATGGCTGAACAGAGAAAAAAGGCTCAAGTATAAACTCTGTAGTTGTTTACTTGCTTTGATCTGTTTGCTGATCAGTCAGTATGTGAAGACCAGAATGAATAACTCTGAAAAAAACAGAGAATGTTATTATTTGTCCAGACAAAGTCAAGAAGTGCAAGAGGAACCTGAGATGCACAGGGGTTGGAGTGGAGAAGCACAATCCTTCCTCTTCCTGATGAACAGGCATGAGAAAGGGCAGCACTGGTGTTATTCCAGTGGCCAATTTCAGCAAAGCACTAAGGTACAGAGACCAGATTGTCATGGACTGCTTGTCTTCCTCTCTCAAATGATTGGGTCATTTTGAAGCTTACAAAATCTGAAAGTTGCTTCCTATGCATAAAGCAGAAAGGTGATTCCCACATGCAGCAGAAATCTAGCTGAGTCTCTGGGACCAGAGACATCTTCAGCTACCATAGAATCCTAGAATGGTCAGGGTTGGAAGGGACCTTAAAGCTCATCCAGTTCCAACCCCCCTGCCATGGCAGGGACACCTCCCACTAGGTCAGGCTGCTCAGAGCCCCATCCAGCCTGGCCTGAAACACTTGCAAGGATGGGGCTTCCCCCACCTCTCTGGGCAGCCTGTGCCAGTGTCTCACCACCCTCATGGGGAAGAAATTCTTCCTCATGTCTAATCTGAAATGACCCATCTCTAGTTTTGATCCATTCCCTCCAGTCCTGTCACTACCCAACAGCCTAACAAGTCCCTCCCCAGCTTTCTTGTAGCCCCTTCAGATCCTGGGAGCCACAGGAAGGTCTCCCTGAAGCCTTCTCTTCTCCAGGCTGAACACCCCCAACAATGTCTGTCTAGAAAAGGTGGAAATGATTTTCACCTAGGAAGTAACATGTAGCTTACAAATAAATATTTCAGATAAGATTTTCACAAGTAAATGTTAATGGCTGTAAAATGCTAGATGACAACAATGCAGGATCATCACACTGTAAAGTATGATATGTGTATGCTCTTGAAAAGAATCCTGCAGCACTGATGGGGTTTTTCTTCTGTACTCTAATTTGTTTACTCTCAAAGGAAATAAGCCTAATTGATTTGGACATAGTTATTTAGACCTCTCTATAAGAGGTGTAGGAGTAGTTAGTGAGTTAGGTTATTTTAGATGTTTGCATTATTACTAATATAATGAACAAGTCAGACAAAGAGCTACCTTAATAATATGAATTGTATTTTATATACTTATCCTCTAGAATATATCTGCTGAAATGTGGGCATCTTCAAAACACTAAGTCACTTTTATTATTACTAAAGATTAAGGAAGTTTCTGGTGACTGCTTTTGCTACAAACATTTTTATCCAGGCTTAGCCCTTAGCCTGTCTATCATCACCACTGCACCTTTGCATGGTAGTTCACTGACTTCAGTGCAGACACAAGCTGGAAAATAAAGAGATGACTGTTAGAAGTGAATTTTGCTCATTGTAACTCTTAAAAAAATATTTAAATCCTCTATTCTAATGAAACATCTATGTAAAAACCTTCTGAGGATATCTTATCCTATAGAGTGCATGGGGTTTTTTTCTGATTTGTTTTTTTAAATGCTTTATGAAGATCTTTGCTGGGGCAAATTATTTCCAGGATTAACTATTCCTTTTGACAGAGCTCTTTTTCTAAGTGGAGGTCCTTAGCAAGGAAGAAAAGCAAGAACCAAAGTAAAATAAAGTTTTAAAATGATGGGCATCAAGTAATCACTGATAAAGTTATTTTGCTTTAAAAAAAAAAATCCTTACAGGAGTTAATTTAACTAAGAAAAATATTGAATGGCAATTTAACTACAGGACTTATGTCTAGAAACTTGAAACTGTTCAAAATGAAGTGGTGGTCAGGTTTATTTTCTTCAAAGGATAAGGAATGCTCCTTCACAGGGTTGCCAGCTATTCAGAAATTAGCTTGAAACTTCAACAAGAATCAGGATTACTACAGGTCAAATGTAGTTCCAAATCTGGATTACTATAGGTAAAATGCAGTTCCTCAACCTTCCAGCTTTGGAAAAAAAAAATGAGAACTAGTTGAATCCATTATTATAAATGCGAAATATAGTATTTAAATATATTTTAATAAAGAAATAAATTTTAGTCATCTTCTCAGGTCCCTTCCAGCCCCTGACATTCTGTGATTCTATGATTTGATGAGGTAGAGCATATCTTTCAGGAAAATGCTTCATTGCTGATTCTTAGCTGAGGACCTAGCAGAAACTGTTGAGAGCACATTGCACAGCAACTCCTTTGTGCCCTCAGATGTATAAAAGAAAGAACTAAAATATCTAAGTCACTATCAGATCCCTTAGTTGAATTTCTTGATGAGGATGATGCTGAAAGGACCACCTTTCCTCTTAGGAAGCTGTTTATAAAATAAAATAAAATATAAAATAAAATGGTAGCCTCATTCTTTTTAACACAGGGATGCTCAAGAATTCATCTGTTAATTTGCTTCCAAATGGTGTAAGCATCTTGGTTTATCTGGGCCAGAAAAGTTAGCCTGTCTGTTCTCAGCCAACTACACGTGTTTAATTGGGGATGGATCAGTTTGCAATAATTAATGCTTGCATCCAAATGCATGGATGGAAAGTGAGGTAGTAATGAATTTCTGTTTTTGATTATTTGTGTTACGAGCCTGTGGGTTTTGTGAGACAAAACACGAGGGTGGGGATTCCTGGATGTAGAGAGATGATTAAGCTGTAAGTCAACAGTTAAAAGCAGTGCTGTTTTGGCATGGGAAATGCAAGGGTAATTTGTCTCAGGGATGGTGCTGGCAAGCCAACAGTGGAAGCAAAAGGTGCTTTGTGTTTGCCTTGCCATGAAATGACTCATGCCACATGAAACAACAACAAAAAGTTGTATCAGTCTCTATCCTCTTCATTTCATGGAGCTAAAATTTGGGAGAATACAATCATAGCCTTCTCCCAAAGCACCATAGCTGTTAGTTTGCCGTTCTTCTTTGTATGAAGAACCCTGGTGACATGAAAGATTGCAACAGGCAGAGAGCACTGATCTTGCTGAGAGTTGTGGTTAACATTGGGAATATTTTGCACTGGAAGTTATTCAATGGTGTGAATGCTATTACCCAGATAAAATGTGAATTTAAAATACAAAATGGAATGGTATGTAACAGGAGTAGCACCTCATTAATATAATCTAGTAAGTAAAACTTAGATTCCAAAGTGCCAAAGCAGTAGAGGACACTTCTTCTAAGAGTTGCCTTTGTGTTCAGAAGATGTTTGATATCAGGGCATATCAATATCTAATAACTCCTGTGTAGCTAAACCCTTAAGTATGTTGAGAGCCTGGAAGTGGAATCATAAGGGAAACACACAACTGTTTTCCAGAGTACATGTAGATATGGAGCTTTTCACCTTGTAGAGGGTAAATGCATCCCTGTGCTACCAGACAGCAGACTACTTTAATCTGTACCCCTGTGACAGCAAAATGAGTCTCATCCTTTACGTGTGCTTTTCAAGTCTGCTGTTGTGCAACTCAAAGCTGCCTATATAATATAATACAGCAGCACTTTCTTCTGTCATGACAAGAATTTCAGTTTTATTAAATGATCATTCAGGATTTAAAACTACATTACAAACTATAAAAATATATCCGAAGTAATTTTTATTTCAATAATGTTAATTATTGCTGCTAAAGGATAATATCAGTAATTAACTGCATTTCTCACAAATACATTTTATTTTTATTAAAATATGTCAAATTGATCAGAATTAAAAGCTGACTAGAAGTAAATGATAGGATGCAAGGCAGAAATCTAATCTAATTGTTCTTATTGTACAATAAATGAAGAAAGATAGTGTGCAAATTTCATTTTAACAGAAATTACTGACATGGAGCAAAACTTGCAAAGAACTACCTACCCAGGGTGACTGAAAACAAAATTTGCAGGAAGCTGCATAACATTCCCATAGTGTTTCCAGCAAAAGTGTATCCAAAAAGAAATATTTTAGAATAAAGAGGACACCTACTGAACATAAATGTTAAGTTCTCACTTTTGTTTGATTATAGACCCAGAATACAACCCCTCAGTCCTTGTTCATGCAAAATTTTGTGTTTGCTATTTCCTATAGCTTTATTTCTTTTTCTTTGTTAGAATTATCCAACAGGCTGATTTCAAAGGCATGGAGTATTTAGAAAGGGAAAATTTGCTTCCAGCATGGAAGCTTTGGAGCTCTGCATCACTATAGCTGTAATTATATTAACTAAAATTCTATCACCAGTTTGTTAATGCTTTGAAGTTCTACTGCTAACATTGCTTCAGTTGAAGTTGGTACCTAGAAATTCAAGTGGTTGAAGAAGTGGTCTCAAGATAGCTGTGTCAAAGCAGCTTGCAGCTTTAACCTCAAGCAGAACGTGTATTTTAAAAATACAATATTTCTTTGGACGTGGCTGGTGGTGGCAATGGGGTCTTTTTCTTGGATTATTAGTTTTGTAAAGAGTATAATTTAGATGTGGAATTTGTCCTCCTTGTTGTATGTTACAATCAAAATGTAGTAAGTGGCCCTCCCCCAGGGTTAATTTCAGTCTGCTAGCTTTTAGCTCAGCAATTTAATCTAAATTCTCAGATTATTTTTTTTGAGTAGTGTTAAGGTGCTTCCTGGATAGATCATAGAAGCCCCAGTAAAAGGAGGTTTTGCATACTGGCAGTGAAGCCTGAGGCTTTAGATGGAAATTCCTTCTCTCATAGCTAGTTTCTTGTGAACTGAGTACATTCTCCAATTAATTAATTCTAGCCACTCTGCTCTCCTCATTCTTCACTGGCTTGTTCCACTCCATCAGCACCACTGCTGCACTCCTCCTTCTAGCACTGTGCTCAAACTGCCTTTTTCTTGCCTGGAAACATTAGTGTTGGCCATCTTTTCACTCAGAAAACATGGCTGCACCCCTGTCCTTCTAAGTGAGGAGCTGAACAGCTAATAAAATTTTATGAAGAACATATTCCAGTTTTTCTGGGCTAGACCTCTCCATATAGCCAGGGCTAAAAAAAAAATCATTTTACTGAAATCAAACAACCTAGTTACCAAAGAGGCCAAAACCAGTTATTTGCTTGGTGGTTTGGATTTTGCAGCCCTTAGTCTGATCAAGGTTTTTGGCCCCTATAGCCATAAGCATATTGTATTGTATATGTATGCAGTATATATTATATATATATATTGTATATACAGTATTGAAACTAGACATTTGATACTTTACAAAACTACCTTCTCTGAGTGGTGTTTACAAGTCACCTCATATTTTTTAATGTTAAATTCCTAATGAAGAAATAATCCATATATGTCAAACTAACTAAAAGCTGGTATTTGTCATCCTAAAACCCCATCATCTTAGGGAAGAATTCCTCTAAAGGGAAGAACTGGCTTCCCTTTAGAGCCACCTTTATCTTGGAAATCTGCATAAATGCTTAAACTATCCTAGTGCAAGGCTAGTTATTATTGAGGGGAGTGTAA
>VYZU01028610.1:5966-25666 GCA_013401355.1 Ceyx cyanopectus
CCTTTCTTCCTTTCTTCCTTCCTTCCTTCCTTCCTTCCTTCCTTCCTTTGCCTATTTATCTTTTTATCTTTCTTCCTTGGGAGGTCATATATTTCAGCAGCTTAAGAACACTTTTGCTGCTTTTCTGTGTTTTAAACCATGAAGAGCGACACTTTTATCCCACTCTGTGTTTCTAATGAATCTGTTCTAAGATGCCCCTTGAATGTCATAAAGTGTGAAATATGGAGGTCTGTGGATGTGAGATCTGGATTCTTGATTTCCCAGGCTCAGGTTTCTATACTGTCTGCTCTGGGGACAGCAACATGAAAGCTGTTAGAGCAGGGGCTGAGTCAGGCTCTAAAATGGGTCTCATTACTTTTTTTTTCCCTTGGACCTGTGTATTTTAAGGAAAACTTACATGGTTCATAGATTTGTGGCTAGAATTTTAATCCTTCATGAGAACCAAAACCCATGCAAATGAAAGTAATATAGTGAGGACACAGGATACTACCATGGAGCAGCTGTAACAGGAAGTACTATGCCCAGAGTATATTCAAGGCCACAAAACTGTTTCAGGCATAATCTGGGCACTTGATGCTGTTAAATATTTGGGAATTATTTATTCTTTGTTTTTCTGCTACCTTTGCCAAAAGTTATACCTTTTTCATAACTATTACACACACACTCGTTATATATATAAATATATTTACACAATATTTTTAACTCATATGCATTATTAGAAAATATTTAAACAGCTCTTTGTAGGATTATTCTGGGTGTTGGAATTTTGGGCTGTTATGGTTAGGATTCTACATTGTATTCTCCTCTAACAACCAAGTAACTAAGCTACTGTGTACTCTGACTTCTGCTCCTGGATTATACTAAACATAGGAGGTAACATTCAGCAATCTAATAATTTATGGAGCAGATTCTCCTAGAGGGTCTAACAAGGCAAATAGAAGACAATGGGGTGATGAAAGACAGCCAACATGGCTTCATCAAGGGCAGGTCCTGCCTGATGAATCTAGTGGCTTTCTATGATAAGTTGACTACCTCCATGGATAAGGGACAACCTGTAGATGTCATCTATCTGGACTTCTGCAAAGCTTTTGACATGGTCCCCCACAACACCCTAATTACCAAGTTAGAGAGATATGGATTTGATGGGTGAACTGTACAGTGGATAAGGAATTGGCTGGGTGGTCACATCCAGAGGGTGGTGGTCAATGTCCAGATGGAGAACAGTGAAAAGACCCCCAGGTGTCTGTACTGGGACCTGAACTGTTTAATATTTTAATTAATGATATTGACAACGGGATCGAGACCACCATCACCAAGTTTGCAGATGACACCAAGCTGAGTGGTGCTGTCAAAAGGCTGGAGAGATGGGATGTCATCCAGAGGGACCTGGATAAGTTGGAGAGGTGGGTCCAGGTGAACCTCATGAGGTTCAACAAGACTAAGTGCAAACATGAACCTGATGGAGCAGGTTCAGAAGAGGGCCACAAAGATGATCAGAGGGCTGAAACACCTCTCCTATGAGTACAGCTGAAGGAACTGGGGTTGTTCAGCCTGGAGAAGAGAAGGCTCTGGGGAGACTCTATAGCCACCTTCCAGTTACTGAAGGGAGCCTACAGGAAGGCTGGAGAGGGGCTGTTTACAAGGGCCTCTAGTGAAAGGATGAGGGGTAATGGGTTTAAATAAGAGTAGATTTAGACTAGATATCAGGAAGAAGTTCTTTACCTAGTTCTTTATAGGTGGTAGAACAGTGGAATAGGCTCCCCAGGGAGGTGGTTGAGGCCCCATCCCTGGAGATATTCAAGGTGAGGTTGGCCAAGGCTCTGAGCAGCCTGATCTAGTTGAGGGTATCCCTGCTTACTGCATGGGGACTGGACTAGGTGACCTTTGGATGTGCCTGCCAGGCCTAAACATTCTATGATTCTATGATCTGACAGCTAAGTCAGTTAACAAACACAATGACATGGATTGTGATGCTGGAACTTGAAAAATCATCTTGAAAAGACACGGAGAAGTCTCATACTGCAGTAGGATAGATGGAACATTTGCCAGCCTCTTTATCAAAAGCATGTGTCTATTAGCATCTAGGAAACTTTTTTAATTTCCTATTATTTTATTAGAAGTTTAAATTCCTCAGAAGATATTATAACACTGGATAAGGTTCCACATTACAGTCCACAAAGAAAACATGGTGGAAACATCATACCTGTCCCTGGTTGTTCACATAAAGAAAAAGAGGAAATATATAGATGTGTAAGGGATGATGACTGTGTTTAATGGCATGAAATTAAGGACAGATGTAGATGGAAAAGCACCAGGAACTCACTCACACTGATAGGTCTGATAATATAAAAGACACTCCGAAGAGAAGTTGCAAAAGTACTATCAATGTTCAAAAATGATGAATTTCATTTATTGAATCATATAAACGTTTGGCTGGAAGAGACCTTTAAGATGATCAAGTCCAACCGTTCACCCTGCACTGCCAGGGTCCCTAAGCCATGTCCCCCAGCACCACATCCACATGGTTTTTAAACACTTCCAGGGATGGGGACTCAACCACCTCCCTGGGCAGCCCATTCCAATGCCTAACTACTCTCTCTGTAAATAAATTCTTCCTGATATCTAACTTAAATTTCCCTTGGCACAACTTGAAGCCATTGCCCCTTGTCCTGTCATTTTTAACTTGGGAGGTCGACCCCCACTTCCCTACAATCTCCCTCGAGGTAGTTGTAGAGAGCAATAAGGTCCCCCCTAAGCCTCCTCTTCACCAGACTAAACAATCCCAGCTCCCTCAGCCTTTTCTCATAGGAGAAACTCTCCAGACCCTTCACCAGCTTTGTTGCCCTTCTCTGAACCCATTCCAGTATCTCAATATCCTTCTTGTAATGAGGGGCCCAAAACTGGACACAGTATTCAAGGTGTGGCCTCACCAGTGTCAAGTACAGGGGTACAATCACCTCCCTGCTCCTGCTTGCCACACTGTTCCTGATACATGCCAGGATGCTGTTGGCCTTCTTGGCTGCTTGGGCACACTGATAGCTCATGTCCAGTTGGCTGTCTACCAGCACCCCCAAGCCCTTCTCCGATGTGCATCTTTCCAGCCACTTCTCCCCAAGCCTGTAACACTGCAAGGGATTGTTATGACCCAAATGCAGGACCCTGCACTTGCTCTTGTTGAACCTCATGCAGTTGGTTTCAGCCCATTGGTCCAGCCTGGCCAGATCCCTCTGCAAAGACTCCCAACCCTCAGGCTGATCAACACACCCACCCAATTAGTTTAATCTGTGAACTTGCTAAGGATACACTCCACCTCCTCATCCAGGTCATTGATAGATATTGAAGAGTACTGGTACCAACACTGAGCCCCAGGGAACACCATTAGTGACAGGCTGCCAACTGGATCCAGCTCCATTCACCACCACTCACTGGGCCTGGCCATCCAGCCAGTTCTGGATCCAGCGAAGCGCACATCCATCCAAGCCAATGGCAGCCAGTTTCTGCAGGAGAATGTTATGGAAAACAGTATCAAAGGCTTTGCTAAAATCAAGGTAGACAACATCCACAGCTCTTCCCTGATCTACTAGATGGGTTGTTTTATCATAGAATGAGATAAGGTTTGTCAGACAAGACTTTCCCTTCATAAATCCATGTTGACTGGGTCTCATTATCTGGCTGTCCTGTATATGTCCCTTGATAACACTCAGGATGATCTGCTCCTGATCTGCTCTTGCATCTGCTTATAATGATCAATTCTTCATTGGCAGTGACATCAACTAGGCAGCCCAACATGGCTTTTCTATCCTTGGCTTCCATTATTCTATGGTAAAATTAGAAGGCAAGTAAGCAGAACTGTTCATGACAGCCTTATCTTTTATTACCAGTAGAAGAATGCTCACTGTTACCCAAGCTAATCATGCTGCAATATAACCTCAACATTTTGTCTTGGATTATTATAGGTGCATATCACTATAACATAGTGCTTTCATTTTGAGCCCATCATGGTGCTGTAACAGTTTTCTAGCAAAACAAGTTAAATTTAAAGGGGAAAAAATGAATTGGAAGTATAGTACTCAATTATATCTACTGTGGCTTCTGTTATAGGGTGTTTATCGTTAAGATTTGGTTTTCATTACTAGTTTGAAATAGCAGGTGGGATTTATCTGTGTGTTTGTCATTTTATTTTGAGAGTCTTCAGGGCTTTAAAATCATTCAGTATTTCATATATTGTGGCATCTATTTTGTTTGCCTGTTTTTCTCTACTTTCTAATTTCATTGAAATTAATTGTTTATATCAATGATTTGTAAATGTCAGTATACCAATGGGATGCTAGGTAAGAAAAAAGTTTTCACTGAGCTTTCATGAATTGTAGGAACACTTACTACTTAGAAAATACATCATTACTAAAAATCAACTATAGATAAGGTGGTAAAAAGAAACCTTTTAACTTTTGTAACCAATGCTATCTGCAGTCTGTTGCTGTTGTCAGGGAAAAAAATGCACTAGCAGAAGTTTCTGAGGTACATAATTAAACTGTGACAATTTTGGGGGATGATAATCAGGAATGAGTCAGCATTTGAGAGGTTAGAGATCACCTTCATGATCCCACAGTCCTGTTCACTGTGAGTACCTGCAGATGTCCAAACCTTTTGTGGATCTAGGGAGGAGTGTGAATATGTAGGGACAGGGAGAGGCATAAAAGACTGTTTTCACCTCTTCTTTACACAAATATCTGCCTAGAAAGATGTTGGGAGTGTGAAGGAAAGGTATAGAGGTGGTGGGGAGGAAAATATATAAATATATATATATATATATACACACACACACACCTTTGTGGTTATAGTTGAATATGTGTAGATACAGTCATCATATATATGTATATATACACATAAACCCTATATTCCTTTAAGTAGCAGAAAGTAGGCCTGACATCTACATCAAACAGGCACATGCACAACCTTAGCTAGTACTTTTGATGTTAAATCCAATAGGATGTGAACAGAAGATAAGGTCTATATAGCTGTGATCCATTGCCCTGTATCATCTCTGTAGTGATAGAATAGCAGCATATCACAGCTTGTAGAAAAACCTTACTGTGCACAGAGAGTATTTGAAGAAAACATTGGCCAATTCTTCCTTTTCAAATGTTTCTAATTCCAGAAAGTCACTAGTATGATAAGAACTTAAAATCCTATTAGGCAATTCTGATTTTTTTTCTGTAATTTGACATTAAAGTCTTTTTGTTAGTGAATTTCGTATTGTATTATATATAAAAAGGGAATGAGGAAGTAGTTTCTGGCTGCTAGCCAAGTCTGAGATGCAGTTCTACCACAATAAATTCCAGGGTGAATGGCAGAAGCATGCAAATGAGCTAAGAACACTGATGAGCAGACATGGCACAGACATGTCTGACAGACAGCTGATAGGAAAGTGTAATATTAACCTCCCATTTCCTCTATGACAAAATTGCTTGAAACTGGGGTGAGCACTAGCTCACAGATAGATTTTATACTTTAGCTTTACATGTGGACACAAATGCTCCTTTAGAAGGTTGGACAAAGTCTGTTTCACATTATTAGGGATCATTTGTATATAAATCCTCTTCCCAATTCATGGTCATAAGTCCATTTTTCTATTGTAATTTGCTTCAGGCAGCTTATTGTCTAATATTTCTATTTTCTTAGTAACCTCAAGTATTTAGGAGAATAGTATATCTCAACACCTTGCAATCCCTCTTTATGTGTCCAGAAAGATAATACAATTTATGCATTGTGTAAATTAGGCCTCAGAAGGAGGTGTATCCTTTTTAAGGAGTAAATGGAAGGAGAGAATAAAAATAATATTGTTCTATTTAATACACTTATCTAGAGAAAGACCTAACTAGATAAGAAATTCCATATTTAATTAAATTTAAAAATACAGAGTAAATTATAGATGATTAAAAAAATGATGAGTGTGTATACTTACACATGCAATGCTTAATGAAAACATCTGGTCTTGGGTGGGCATGGGTGTATCTATTTTTCTGGGGTTTTCTTTGCTGTGTGCATTGCAACATTTATGAACGTTCTTCTCCCTACAGCCTAAAAAAGAAATTCAAAGTTTAAATTACATAATGAACAGATGTATGCAATTCAGTTGTGGTGTCTCTAAACCTTAACATAAAATTATACAGCTGCAAGTGAAAAGAGCTTAGAGGAGAAAGCATCCAGCATTTATCTGATAATCGAGGTGTTGTACTGATAGTGCTATGAATACATGATATTGAACAAGTACTGCTAAATAATTTCTTTGTCTGCTTTCAAAAATAACATAAATAACACTGTATAGTGAAGAAATCAAAGAAGTATGAACACATATAATCGAATTTTCTAAATTCCATTTTAATGGGATGAAGAAATTTTCCAGTTCACTATAAAATGGATTTGGGATTTGAGGTTAGCATCCTATCTAAATAAAATTTTAGCACTGTATTTGAGTATTTGTTGCAAATCGCTGAGTACTGGCCCAAATGAAGTTGACTTGCATCCTCTTTGTGGCTTTCCCAGTAATTAACCTAGTGAACTCCAAATAATTTTAAGTGCCTTAGTGTTCCCATTTCTAAAAATAAGATAATGTTTTTCATGAAGATATATGACTTAAAAGCACAACCATAAACTTAGATGTAGTAATAGAGGCTTTAAGTAAAGAGACTGCACAGAAAGAGAAATTACAAGAAAAAAATATATTTCTAATTATGTTGCCAGGAGAAATCACTATTAGGTTTGGGTTAAATTTTAGTTAGCCACTGGGCTTTTTGATTTAACATCTTCAAGATCAGACCATTTACCTTAAGTATTGTAAAATGAAAACTACCAGATCTAAGCTGCTGATTATAGTATTTCTTTAACATAAAAAAATATAAAAAACCATAAATATTCATAAATATGCATATGGTAGGAGGTAGCAATACGTAGATATAAAAGATAATGTTAAATAGAAGTATGAAGAAAGAGGGAAAATACATGCAAGAGATAGCTCATGCTTCAAAGNGTACTATTACAAACTCTCTTAGTCTTCTAACTCACAAAGTTCAAACTGAATTGATGACATCACAGAGTATTAGGGGTTGAAAGGGACCCTGGAGATCAAGTCCAACCCCTCAAAATTCAGTTTGCAACACCAAACCACCATCTAATTGTGCAGACCAGGTAGCCTTAGGACATCAAATGACACTCATCAAAACAAAATTTGGTCAGAGTGCTTAAGAGTTTTCCAACAAACCATTAAATGGGAATTAAGTAGGAAACAGGGTCATTCCATAGGCTCAGCAAAGATCTACACACTTGAAGCAAAAGCACAGTGACAAATCTTTTAAGACATTTCTACTCCTTTTATTAAGGCTCTATGAATAGACTAAGAGCAGTATTTAAAAAAATAATCTAAAGGAAATGCAGGTGACCCAAAACAAGTTTTCCAAACAGCTGTGCTGCCTAAAGTAGTTGATGTTTTAGAAAACATATGCTACAGCAGCCAGCTGAAGAGATAGGTGATCTTAGAAACAGTTACTCACATGCAAATGTAATGTTTTTGATAGAAGTATTTAAAATATATATTCAGACAGATCATCTCCAGTACATTATAATTCTTCCAGGAGATAGCAAGCATGAGTGCTAGCATAAGCTTTCAAACACACTATAAAAGACCCAAGTAATGACAGTTCTTTCAAAA
Source organism: Ceyx cyanopectus (assembly GCA_013401355.1). Classification (NCBI taxonomy): domain Eukaryota; kingdom Metazoa; phylum Chordata; class Aves; order Coraciiformes; family Alcedinidae; genus Ceyx; species Ceyx cyanopectus. Next base: position 13,675 of record VYZU01028610.1, read on the forward strand.
CACACTTTTTTCATTAAAAACCTCTGTATATTTTGTAGAGACTATTACATTCAGAATCACACTCCCTACCTCAAAAAAACAGGCATCCTCAAGAGTACAAAAAAAAGTATATTTACATAAAAATTCAAATAAAAAAATAATTGACCCAAACAGACTGATAAAAATAAAAATTAATTAAATCCTCTTTTATTTCCTAACCCCTTGTCAAGGGAAGATATTAATGTAGGTATTATCATTTACTTCTAGAAAAATGGATAAAATATTTTCAGAAATTTTACTCACTTTGCTATTCTTCCAAGCACAATAGGTGAAAACCCTCTTCAATTACTTACTATTCACAACATTAACAACATTTATATATATTGCAAATGCATGGGCACAATCTAGATCTGAATATGATATCCTGTTACAGTATACCACTTGCATAAAAAATGCTTTTATTGACAGCTTTGTTTGNTCTGCCAGACATTTGAAATGGACTGAAATATATAGTGTCAGTTTTCAGAGGAAAAAGCATCCAGCATTTATCTGATAATCGAGGTATTGTACTGATAGTGCTATGAATACATGATATTGAACAAGTACTGCTAAATAATTTCTTTGTCTGCTTTCAAAAATAACATAAATAACACTGTATAGTGAAGAAATCAAAGAAGTATGAACACATATAATCGAATTTTCTAAATTCCATTTTAATGGGATGAAGAAATTTTCCAGTTCACTATAAAATGGATTTGGGATTTGAGGTTAGCATCCTATCTAAATAAAATTTTAGCACTATATTTGAGTATTTGTTGCAAATCGCTGAGTACTGGCCCAAATGAAGTTGACTTGCATCCTCTTTGTGGCTTTCCCAGTAATTAACCTAGTGAACTCCAAATAATTTTAAGTGCCTTAGTGTTCCCATTTCTAAAAATAAGATAATGTTTTTCATGAAGATATATGACTTAAAAGCACAACCATAAACTTAGATGTAGTAATAGAGGCTTTAAGTAAAGAGACTGCACAGAAAGAGAAATTACAAGAAAAAAATATATTTCTAATTATGTTGCCAGGAGAAATCACTATTAGGTTTGGGTTAAATTTTAGTTAGCCACTGGGCTTTTTGATTTAACATCTTCAAGATCAGACCATTTACCTTAAGTATTGTAAAATGAAAACTACCAGATCTAAGCTGCTGATTATAGTATTTCTTTAACATAAAAAAATATAAAAAACCATAAATATTCATAAATATGCATATGGTAGGAGGTAGCAATACGTAGATATAAAAGATAATGTTAAATAGAAGTATGAAGAAAGAGGGAAAATACATGCAAGAGATAGCTCATGCTTCAAAGTAAAATTGAACTTTTTTCAAAGCACTTTAATATATATTATTTTCCAAGTTACAGAACTTCAAAGCCTTTGGTAAAAATGTAGATAAATAGATTATTTTTATGCTGCTGAAGTGACTCATCATTTCAATAACACTTGTGATGTTTTTATGGATTTCCACCTCAAATTACTTGAGTTCTGTCTTATAAAAGATATTTTCCTTTTATCTGCATTATTTTTATCTTCTCACTGAACAGAAAAAGACATCCTACTTTATAATCACCTCCAGTATATTGTTTGATGTCATCACTAGACAACTCAACAAATGTAGAAAGGTATGATTACTACAGTATATGAAAGACTGATGATAGTCATTACAATGATTTTTACTTATCTGAAAGAAAATAAAGCAGAAAAAGTAGAATAATTTCTGTAAAAAAATTAATTTATTACAATCTCAGAAAAAAATGGAAGCTCTAGATTTTGTTAGTTGTTTTGTTATTGCTGCATGGCAATGCATGTACCAATTGATTTTACATTTTCTATTTGGAAGCCATATTTCAACCATTTCCTTTTTCTCTGTCCTAGAACTCACTGTTTGGTGCTGTGAGTAGCACAGAACACATACTACAGTTTGAGATGTACTTTGCATTAGCTAGAAAATTTAACTGTCAGTTAATGTGAAAGGTAATACAGATCTGAGTCTTGAACCTGACAGACCCAAAGATTCAAGTTGAACTTAGGCAACTGGCTCATCTTGCCATCAGCAGTATAAAGGTACCTTAATACCTTTCAGATCCTGGCTTTGAAATTTGAGGTGACTAATTTTTTGTATAGGACTTGGGAACCCACATGGCATTACATTTTAGGAAGTAATAAAATAGGAGAACAATCACCGTTTATTGTTTTGGATATTTTAGTGTGTTTGTTTATATAATGTCATTGATTTTTTGGTATGATTTCCTCCATAAACACCAATTTAACAACCCAAAATGTTTTTGANCAGTAAAGTGAAAGTGTGAAATGTGAGTTTATGGCAAAGCTACAAGAATGCCCCTGTGCCTCACCATCCACTGCTTTAGACCACACACCATAGCCAGAGCAGCAGCAAGAGATTGATGCAAATACCTGACAGAGGGGCAGCTGTTACTGCTGAACTGTATCTTCAGATGGAACATATGAAATGTTAATCTCAGTTCCAAATTTGGCATTCAAAAGGTGAGATTCATTTTTTCTCAATGTGTCTCTTTCATATGATTAATATTATTTTTATATATTTTAATTTAAATCTAAGTGGAAATACTGTTTTATTACACAGGTATTTCTGAAACCATCCATCATGACTCTTTATATGCATGAAGTAAAAAAAAAAAAAAAGTATATTTACATAAAAATTCAAATAAAAAAATAATTGACCCAAACAGACTGATAAAAATAAAAATTAATTAAATCCTCTTTTATTTCCTAACCCCTTGTCAAGGGAAGATATTAATGTAGGTATTATCATTTACTTCTAGAAAAATGGATAAAATATTTTCAGAAATTTTACTCACTTTGCTATTCTTCCAAGCACAATAGGTGAAAACCCTCTTCAATTACTTACTATTCACAACATTAACAACATTTATATATATTGCAAATGCATGGGCACAATCTAGATCTGAATATGATATCCTGTTACAGTATACCACTTGCATAAAAAATGCTTTTATTGACAGCTTTGTTTGCTTTCTGAATTAATCTTTATAATCTTAGAGAAATCCCTACAGCAAAAAAAAAAGCATTATAAAACCTTCTGAAAAATTAGTAAAATGCTCTAAGATGATCCACCTGCTTTAAAGCTAAAGACATACTAACATTTATATAATCAGCTTTCTAAGGGAAAACTTCAAAGCTTCTGAGCTACCTGAAAAAACATCCCTGCCTGTAGCAGTGGGGTAAGGAGAAGGGGAAAAGATTGACNCTGCTGTTGTTTTTATTCCTGGTCATAACTATTTAATAAGGATGATGTGCTCTGAGTTGCTTATGGATCTTGGTGAAAACGGTGCAAGAAAATGTCTTCCACCACCCACTCAACTTGCAGTCCCCATTTTAGCACAGCTGCAGTCTCACTGCTCTATGTAAAGGAAGAGTTTTATCCTAGAGAAAACTTTCTTTTATCCCCTGAGAAAGAGTCACAATTTCTCTCACTTCCATATAACACCTGCCGCATCTTGGTGTGCCGATTGTAATGTCTTGGTGGGTTGAGAAGTGAAAAGAAACATTGTCCACTGGGGAGAGAGACACTTCTTCCTTCCACTCCCCTGCTTTACATCTAGCTGGGGTTCTGCCTTAGGCATATATTTTCCCTTTGTAAGTGAGTGAGTTAGTTGTAGGGCAGACTTTGTTTCAGAGATTTGCCACTAAAACCACAATCATCAAATAAGAGCAAAGCTTTGAACAACATGTGCACAAAAGCATCTTTTCATATTGTGTGTTTTTGCAGCTGGTACTTACACAGAGAAACACACAGAGAATAATAGGAATAACCTTTGGTGACTTGTGTACTGGAGTGGGCATTACAGAGCACTGCTCATTAACACAGCCCAAATTATTAAAAAAAAAACCAAACAAACAGTATACCCACTTTTAAATGTATACTTATTTTTAACCTAGATGTATTTTGCTTCCTCTCCTAGTGAAAAAGAAGGTCTATGTTTTGGCTGGGCTGAGGATTTCTGAACCAGTTCCTCAGCTGGCCTAGTTAAAGCCCATTTACATGAAGTCAATGGGGCTAAGCCAATTTGCACCAGCTGTGAAGCCAGACCTCCATGTATTTGTATTCATAGGAATGAATTCCTGGTGCAGTTTTGATTTGTGATTGAATACTGCCAGGTTCTAAAACACTGGGTCCTCATTAATCACAGCAGAGATAATTATTACTCTAGGCTTGATTCTGGGTCTCTTAAATAATTTCTAAATTGCAATTTGTGTCTAAACACTTAAAGGTGTATCTGTATAGATAAGTGCAGTCAAATACACATATTTTGCCCAGCACACTTAACTGCATGTAAATGTCCAGTGGTGGTCATACGCAGTGTGTCCTGTATCATGTTTGGGCAGCGTGCTGACCTACCATACAATAGGGTTGCACAAATCTATGGCATATCTTCTGAGCCACAGCTACTTTGTGCAGGTCAAGCATACAAAGAGGACAGAATAAAGAAGCATCTATTAACATTTGTCCCTAAGTATTTAAGACAAGGTTTCAAGTACCCCGATTATGAGTATCTGCTGTCCATGGATGCACCTAAAAGACTCACATTGTTTGTGAGAAATCACAAGTACCTACCTTATAGTTCAGATCTCTTCTGATGTAACCTCTTCCCTGAGGGCTCCATCAACAGGATTCTCCCACAGAATGCTTAGGTCACTCAGGAAATACCAAGCTCTCTGAGATTCTCTCTAAGTCATATTCCTTAGAAAGTTCAAAGCATAACCAGGAGCTTGTTAGTTTGGGTATTCCCACAGTACACCAGTGAACTCTGAATTTTGGTGCTCCTGTCTGTTGAGCCTTGCAGATGCTCTGCTAATGAGATTACAAAAGAGATTAGTGTGAGCTTGTGTTCAGTCTATCCTACTTAAACCATTTTCATAGACAACCAGGAGTGCAAGAGATCAAGTGGTTGGCAGAGATTAAAGAGTAGACAGGCTGTCTGATTTGATTATCTTTTGTCAATGTTAATGCAGATATTATTGCAATCATGCGATCAGCCTTGAAGAACTGATCAAATGTGAAACAGTCCATTCAACAAAATTGAATACAATGTCCTTGGGTCAGAGAGAAGACTGCTTTCTGCCTCAGCAAACTCCTTATCTTTCTTAATGACAGTGAGAACATTTGCAATATTTGGTTTATAAGCCTCTTCAGTCTGGCATGAAACAGAGAATGCTCTTTGCATGCTCCATAGATTACCTCATGTTGATGATGCTGTATTCAATCTGTGAATTTAACAAAATTATTGAGGCACTAGATGTTAGAAACTTTGTGCTGAGCCACATAATGTTCAACAACCATCTCAATTTTTCACTACTAACCTGTGGTGATGTTGTATAGTAGTTGAATGTTAAGGTTTGGTGGGGGCATGAGGGGAAGATTTGTAAGCACTGGATAAAGAGCTCTGAAGTTTTAATTGATGCTTCCAAGATAGTTTAAAACACAAAGAAGGAGAAAGAGGGATGTAAGCTCTAAAAATTCTGCAGTTTCATTTGATTTCTGGAGAGAGTACAGAAAGGAAATTTAAGGATTAAGGGAAAATATAAATGAGAATGAATATATAAACCCAGCTTTGAGGCTGCAAGGCTCTACCAGAATTATCAGGTACTCTTGCAAAGGAAGTATTAGCATATGCACTGCAAAGCAGTGGAAACATAATTGTTATGACAGTTATGAGCCCATAAGAAATATATAGAGAAAGATAGGACTTTGGGGGGAAATTCAATTTTAGCACAGAACAGCCTGATTCCATCTCTAATACTGAGTATTTTTTTAGCTAGTGCATTTAGATTATGGCTTTTCTGTTTCTTCAGTCCGCTTCCAGCCTCTGCAAAAATGATGATGGCTGTGGGGCTGATATAGCTTGCACCAGCTGGCAATGGGCTGCTGAAGAATCTGTCAGAGTAAGCACAGCCAGTGCACACTGTGTCCTGAGCACTCCTGCCATGTCTCTGACATGCTTCTGAGAAGCCTTCAAGGCAAGGAGGCTGGCAGACAGGGAAAATGGTTGCTGGGAAAGCAATGTGATGTGCTGCTGCTGTTGTGCCTCATGCAGAGGGATATTACAGAAGTAGGAATCTGTGCATTCTTGCTTACACCTGTTGAAAGCAGTAGGACTGGAATGCTGAAGGGATTTGGTCACTGGCATTGCAAAACTTGAGGGCAAATGTAAATACATTTCATGCATAAAGACAGGCACTTGTGTGAGAACAGTCATAATATTAAACCCAAGTCATACAGATGAAGAAGAAAAGCAAGGACAGTGAAAAAGAGAAGAGTTAGTTTCTGAAGTCTCCTGAGATACCTAAGTTTAGCCCAAAGAGGCTGAAGAATGTGTTTTACTTCCCTACCTAAGATGTTTCGGTGCTACGCTCCTGTGAAAAATGTGTCCACAACAGGAGCTTTGTCCTGCTTGATCATCATCTCAGGCATACCTCAAAAACTGGAGGTGCCAAGCAGAAAGGCAGAATATAGTGCCAGCTAACAGCCCTGGGAAGCAGGTAGGCAACAGGATACTCATCTCTTCCATGGTGGAAAACAAAAGTGCAAAACTTGAGGTGTCTCTTGTGATTAAACCATTCAAATAACTCAGCAGTAGACTGTTGGTCAGCTATGTACTATCAGTCAGTAGTGAGACTTCAAGGCTCTTTGTATAGCTAGAATAGACATTATTCTCTTAGGAAATTGGATGTGAAAAACTGGCAGCAAAGTGGAACAATGAAACGGATACTATAATCTCCTTCTCTACCACCTGCCTTTATCTCCTTGTATATCCTCTTTATTTGTATTTTTACCTAGTGATTGCTCTTTTTCCTTCCTGGTCTTCCCCCTCACTCCATTTTCCCTTACCCTGGTTACTCTGCTCCATATGCATTACTTGGCTGGAAGCAAAACTAATAAGATTTTCAATCTACAAAGCACAGATGGCACTTTCCGTGCTTCAGAGACTGTCAATCTTGTTCGTCTCACTTCCTGGTCATTAGCAGAGGAGGAAGGGGAGGTGCAGCAAGTCTCATGCAAGGCTAGGAGAGGAAAATACCCCCATCATTGTTGCTAGGGAGTGAAGGTGGATGCTGAATAGGGTGAAGAATAGAGAAGCAAGACTCTGTACATAGTGCAGGAGTCTGGTCTGGTAAAAAAGAAAATACAAAATATATAAAAAGAAAATGCACTACAAAGAGAGATTAAAAAAAATACAAGTATATTTTGGGGAAATAAATACAAATGACATGAAGAATGTTTGGAGAATATGGAGCCATGTGTTGGGTGATGGAAGAGATACAGAGCCTTATGGCAAGAACAAGAACTGTGCAGTAGTGTCAGTTAGTTTTTTGGGTGGGTGTGACACTCATGGGGCTGTAGTCCCAGAGCTGGAGCTCTGAATGAGAAGGCAGAGAGGTGGTGTGAGAGAAATGACCACATAGCCAAAAAAGAATTGTTCTTATTTTGAAAATAGCTTATATTATTGGTCAGGAAGAAAACTTATTTTCATAGAATCATAGAATAATTTGGCTGGAAGAGACCTTTAAGATGATCAAGTCCAGCCATTAACCCCACACTGCCATTGTCCCTAAACCATGTCCCCCAACACCACATCTACATGGTTCTTAAATACCTCCAGGGATGGGGACTCAACCACCTCCCTGGGCAGCCCATTCCAATGCCTATCCACCCTCTCTCTAAATAAATTCTTCCTGATATCTAGCCTAAATTTCCCTTGGTGCAACTTGAAGCCATTGCCCCTCGTCCTGTCATCTTCTCATCACCTCCCTGCTCTTGCTTGCCACACTGTTCTTTATGGAGATTCCACAACCCTCTGGACAGCCCAGTCCATTGTTGTGCTATTTTCCTAGTGTCTGTTCCGAACCTCTGTACTGGTTTGGACAGTTATTATCTTAAAATTAGGAATGTCCTGGCCCGTTTTGCCAGCCACCTGTGAAAAACTGAAACCCCCCTGCCCCTTTGCCGCGAGCAGGGAAAGGAAAAAAAAAAAGATCTTAAAAAAACTTGTTACCCCCTGACAACCTCCTAAGCCACAGGTTCTAGGCATTGCTCTTGGTTATGTCATCTGTCGTCACTAAGAGTTCGGCATGTACCCTCCAAAAATGACCATAAATCCCACTGTTTCTGAGTCTACAGTGCTCAACTCTCACCACATTAGTACTGTATAGCTACTGATAGAGGATTGCTTCATGATGAGTTGGAGATGGAGCACTATGTATTTTAATCTCTTCTTTATATAGAATTGAAGACTTATTACCTAACAAGCTTTCTACAAACTAGCTGTCAGACTAAGATCTAGTCTTCCTTTGTAATTGCTGAAAAACCCTCCCACAATGTGATTATCTACACCTATCTTACTTTGCACCTAAAATTAGGTGTTATGTCATTTATTGTTAGGGGTTAGCTGCATACTTAGAATGTGGTACTTCAACTGAATAAAAACAGGCCTTTGTTGTAAATTCTTTCAAAACTCATGGGACTGAACTGGGAGACAGAACGACAGACATACAAAATTACTACCTTATTGCTTTAGAAAACTGAACTAAAGGAAAAGTCAAAGTTTCTATTGTTTCTTCTCTGTTTTGAATGTCTTATAACACTTGGCTTACAGAGGGTTAATCTCTGAAGGCAACTGGCATACAATATAATCTTTGCAAACTAAATATACAAAATATGACTACTGCCTTCTTGCTCTGTAACTTCCAGTGATAATAATGTCCTGCATATAAATAGGAAACATGTTACAGTTTATGTGCACATTTCTGTCCTATTTATTCAAACCTACATCACAACATTAAAAATCATTATATTCCTCCCCTTCTGTGGATGATTGATACTAAATCTGTGCATTTGAAAGTTTTCAAATAAATATGTTTTTTGTAAATTCGGTGTGTATTTGAAAAGTATAACTAAACCTTCACTAATTTCCTTCTCCATTAAATTAGCCTCTCATAATTTCTAACTCCTCATTGTAATTCAAAATGTGCTCACTGAGAAATATCTTAATCTCTTCTTGTAAAAAAGTCGATCTAAAATAGATATCCTTTAGTCTACAGATTTTGTGATTATTTTGCTCATTTTCAGTGTTACACATAAATATAGAGTTTTGTTGTGCTAAAATCTTCAAATAATTGTTTTATATTTCTCCTAAAAATATCACAGAATACAAAATAAATTTCAGAATTTATATTTGACAAGAAAAGTCCCCAAATTAAGAATATCTTTATTCAGTTATATTTCTGTAAGATTAAAATAGTGAAATCTAAGAACTTTGTTGGTATAAGTAGATTGTTAAAAATTCTCAAGGATAAGGATAAAGAAGACATTTATTTGGTTTAACAAAGTTTTCTTGAGTATATATTGTGTGATAGGTTCCCCATTTTAGAACAGTTAGTTAGAACATGGCTCAGATTAAATATTAGGTGCAGTCAGGCTCAGAACGTGGACATTGAGAAAGCGGTGCTGGGACTGGCAAACTTTGCAGCTGGAATGCTACTTTTTCTTCCTTTGTGAAGTGAACAGAGGGCTTCCTCAACTCAGGGGAGCCCAAGGGAGGTAGGAAAGATCTAGAAAGTCTCGGCATCTCTGTGGGAGAAACCAAGATGGTGACATGGCTGGGGGCGTTACCAGGGTAACCGCGGGAGATTTAAATGCCATGAAATCAAAAGTGCCACTCAGACTGTGGACAGTGAGAAAACAGTGTTTTCTCCCTTGTTTGCATATGGGAGAGCACAAGAGAGAAGAAGCCAGTAGGGTTAGGGTTTCAGCACTCTCACTGCCACGGCCCGGGTTAGATTCCCGGTCAGGGAAGATTCTTTGTGACTTTGTCTAGGTAATCCTGCTCTGGCAGGCGGTTGGACTAGATGATCTTCTAGGTCCCTTCCAACCCTTAATGTTCTGTGATTCTGTGGTTCTGCGACTTGCTGCCATATGGTCCCCATCAAAATGGTCTCCACTCAGCACAAGAAAGTCATGCTCCTGTCATCAATCAAAATTGATGTGGGAATTCAGGCAGAGATTCCATGGAAGAATGTGGGAGTGCAGAAGACAGGTTGCAGAGAATGCCACAGCCTGTTGCTGATCTCAGAGAGAAACTCTCATTATGGCTGTGTGCTCTGTGAGCAGGTAGATTATCTGCTCAGCCGAGCAGCCCAGCTTGAAGATGAGGTTTCGAGGCTACAAACTGAAGTAATGAGGCTCAGGAGCACTGGGGAATATGAAATTGAGATAGANGGTATAGTCCCCTTGAATTTGATGCTCCTTCTGATGATTATCCATCTGGTAATTCACCCACAGCTTGTCTCTCAGCCCAACAATTTAGGACTTCCTCAACAAGGAAGAAAAGGAGGGTTATTATAGTAGGCGACTACTGAGGGAAACAGGGAGGCCGATCTGTAGACCTGACCATTTGCACAGTGAAGTCTGATGCCTCCCTGGGGCTTGAGTTAAAGACATTAAAAGAAAGCTGCCTGATCTGTTGCACCCCTCTGATTATTACCCTTTAATAGTTATCCAGGTTGGTAATGATGAGGTTTCTGAGAGAAGTCCAAAAGCAATGATGGACTTTAGGGCACTAGGGAGACTGGTTGAGGTTTCAGGTGCACAGATGGTTTTCTATCAATCCCTCAAGTAGTAGGGAAGAATACAGAAAGAGTGTGGAAAGCACATGTAATTAACATATGACTAAGACTGACGCTACTGTTGCAATTTTGGTTTTTTTTGATCACGGAGAAGTTTATATGGCACCTGATCTGCTGTCGTCAGATGGGGTACCTCTCTCTCAAAGGGGAAGAAGGTTTCTATCACAGGAATTAGCTGTGCTCCTTGGTTGAGCTTTAAACTGGATTTGAAGGTGGAAAGGGGAAAAAATCTGTCTTGCAGGAAACAATCCAAGGACATTTGTGGGGTATTGTGGTCATCCATGGTCATCCTCTTGTCCACCAGGACCCCTAGATCTTTTTCCCCAGAGCTGCTCTTCACCATATCAGCCCTCCGAATGTAAGGATACATCAGGTTGTTCTTCCCCAGATATTTGTCACGTAGAATAATAGTCAATATTGAAAATATGAAAATGCTTTTGAAGTAGATGATCTTTTTTCCAAGTGAATCCAAAATTCAAATCAATTACATTAGACAAACTTGTTGAATGTATATCTAGAATCAAATAAGATTTCTCCTTCTCTTCCCTTCCAGGTGTTATAGGGTTCTTATCTACACTGCTTATAGGATTTGAGGAGTTAATTTGACATATTTATGGGTCCTAAATGGTGGAGAATGACTGTAGGCCATGACTTAGGAGTTGGGCTTTTTTTTTTTCCAGTTCCAAGTGGCCAAATAATGTGGTCGGGCAGAGGAGTTTGGAATAAGCAGTGGGACTAAGGCAGACTGAGATTAGTGGCAAATCTAACCAATTCCATCTGGCAGGTGTTAGAACACCATCACATTTCTCCTTCTGTTTCCAAGAAGTGGCTGCACCTCAGTTTTCCTACTAATCAGTAGTCTGCTTTTTTTTCCAACAGCAGAGTTATAGATAGCTCTTTGATTAAATTAGAGAAATAACACACCTGCCAGGTGTGTTAAAGTCCAGGAGGAAAAAAAAAAACACTTCCCACTGGCTTCTGTGTCCTCTTCTCCTCTGCTCTACTCCAATTTTCCACTTGAAAATATTGATTTTACTAAAATTACTTGTTTGATTGGTTTGTGTTTTTTTGGTTGTGGTTTGCTTTTTGTGTGCTGTTTTTTTTTTTTTTCCATTGGGAAAATTGAAATTCAGTGTTCTGTGCCAGCTTGACATTCACTTGTGCTGGCTAAGCTACCTTGAAGTCTCATGGGAGATGTAGCTTGTACACTTTATGCCCCCTTCCTCCCCATGGAATGGGCTTCCCATCTGAGCTAAATCATCTGTAAGAAGAAATC